>CAUYON010059662.1:0-12100 GCA_963573935.1 Arctocebus calabarensis | reverse complement strand
TAAAATGTTGCATATATACAGCAATGTGTGAAGACTATGCTAACAACCACATAAAGACAAAGTAATATAAGAGAATTTGTGTGACTTAATTTGTTCTTGATTTTCCAATTCAGGGAGGTTGGTAGTGGAGGGAGGGTAATTGGTGGGGTCACATCTATGGTACATCTTGGAAGGGTACAGGCAAAACTTACTAAACGCAGAATACAAATGTCTTCATATAATAACTAAGAAAATGCCATGAAGGGTATGTTAAACAGTTTGATGAAAACATTTCAGATTGTATATGAAACCAGCACATTGTACCCCTTGATTGCACTAATGTATGCAGCTATGATTTAATAAAAAAAAAAATTTTAAGTAACACTATTATTTACTTGTATTATTAAAATATCTCACTGAATAGGCAAAATGCGAGGGTATATAGCACTCCCCTGAGGAGTTCTTTTACAAATGGAAATTTACCTTGGAAGTGAGAACAATGTACTCTAAAAATTTATACCCACATATTAATTTGAAATAAAAAAATTAAAAATTAAATAAAATGCAGAGATGAGAGGTCTTAATCACCTTCATCTCAAAAATTTTCTAGGTGAATTTCATAGACAGGGAAAATACAGACAATTTATTCTTGATCTTTGAATATTGTAACTTTTTAAATTCTATCAGAAGCTTCCTTTGACAGAAGGTTTACAAAATGTATTATGCATTCTTTATCATATCAACTTAGAGTTCTAAGGAAGGGGAAAGAATGTAAATTGTAAATTATAAGATAAATTATTTCATATTAATTTGAGACAAATATCAAAAAGACATGAAGAATAAAATTGTCTCTCTTGTTTAAAATGCAAAAAGAAAAATTATATCAAAAGAGAAAGAACGGTAACTTTTTCTACCTCATTCCTTTCATCATAACATAAAGCACCAGGCTGGTTCCTCATAGAGCTGCCGTGTTATTGGTATTTGCTGACGTTGCTGGCATTAGGTACATGTCTACAAGCCCTGGTCATGTTTCTGACACACTGTCCAGTCTCTAGTTGGTAAACTCTGGGCATACAAAAGCAAAGCAGTTATGAAATATTTGTTATTTGCTGAGTGCTCACTACTTGCTAGGTACATTTAAAGAGTAATTAGTCCTTCATAGCACTCCTATAGAGCAATTACTGTTTCACAAAGTCACTGTATCTTTAACCCCAGTTCTGCTCCAAAGTTAAAGGCTTGGCAAACTCAAATTCTTTCCTTCTCAGAGTCCTCTTTTGCAAAATGCAATAATAACAGTACCCAGATGCTGTTGCTATCCTGCCCACATCCATTCAGCACTTAACACATCCATGTGTGCTCCGCCCAACTTCCACCTGCCAGAACTTCTGATTACCTGGAGTTTCTCTCCTACCAGGATACCCTATCTGTCCATATGTAGGAAAGGCTAGATGTTCTGGGGGAATGAATACCCCTTACCTTCCTCCAACTGGCCTCACTCAAAGACTTAACTGAAGAGTGGATGGATAATCACTGAACTATCCTAGTCCCATGAGAAAAATAAATGAGGTATGTGTTCTGTGCCTGTCTCCCAGCAGAGTTAGTTAGGTTCCATTTACCATCAGGAGTAATTCACTTGATAAAATGCTCTTTAAAAAAAATATATGCTGGATTCATCTCTTGGTTCTCTATTCTCTTCCAAACATCTACCTCTCTGTTTTTGTGCCAATACCATGCTATTTTGATCACTATTGATTTATAGTAGAGTCTCAGGTCTGGTAGTGTAATTCCTCCTGATTTGTTTTTATTTCTGAGTAATGTTTTGGCTATTCGAGGTTTTTCCTGATTCCCTATAAAATGAAGTATTATTCTTTTAAGATCTTTAAAATATGACAATGGAGCTTTGATAGGAATTGCATTAAAATTATATATTGCTTTGAGTAATATAGACATTTTAACAATGTTGATTCTTCCCAGCCATGAGCATGGTAAATTTTTCCATTTGTTAACATTTTCACCTGTTTCTTTTCCTAAAGTTTCATAGTTCTCTTTATAGAGATCTTTCACATCCTTTGTTAGGTAAACTCCCAAGTATTTAAAATCTATTATTTCAATAAGTACATTGTGGTGACACACTATAGGATTGTCAGGTAGAAGCATATGGGTCTGGGCTTAATTTATACTCAGCAAAAAATTGTGTCATATGAAATACTGAAAAATTTTAGTAATACATAGATAGTTCACACCCATGTAATAGTTTCTGTGTTACAGCTAGTTTTCTCAGTTTCATCTGTCCATCCATATGCATTCGTATATAGATGCATATATTAATACATCTAATTCTCATCCTGCCTTGAAGAATAGGTTATTAATAGCATTCCCTCTTTACAATAAGAATTGCAATTCTGTTTCTTGCCATGAATGAATGGAATCAGTCTAGACCTGAGCTGTCCACTCTGGTCATCCTTAGCCTCATGAGATCGCTGGCCACTTCAAATATGGCCAGTGCCAATTGAGATTGCTCTCTATATGGGATTTCTGAGCCTTAGTATGAAAAAAACATGTAAAATATCTCAATATTTTTCATATTTTGTTGAAATGATAGTTTGAAAATACTAGGTAAAATAGAAATACTATAAAATTAATTTTATATGTTTCTTTTAAAATCTTTTTAATATCACTGCTAAAAACATGAAAATTGTATATGTGATTTAACTTGATGGCTTACACGATAGTTCTATTGTATTACAGTGGTCATACCAGTAAGTCTTCATGTACATACCCTTTGATGTTTCCATGTAAAACACTCTTACTGACAGAGGCAAGAAGACACAGAATTCCAGAAATATTCTTTTCCACATTAAGATTTCTTCACGTGATAAAAAGACCTATGGAACATAAGAGCAGAACATTGACATTGCAAAAATAATTCAAGTCCATCTCTAGTCATTTTAGAAAGTCAATTATTTACAAATGTGTCATTTATTACTGGGAACAAATTATTTGGTCACACTTTACACAGAGGTGGCATTCTGGTGTGCCAAGAAATCAGTGTCCAAGAATTTTCTGATAACCCTTTCAGTTATGAGAGCCTGTGATTCTGTTCTGTGAACCCAAACCCAGCCAGGGACTTACTGTGAAGTCAAAATAGAAAACAAAGATGCAAATCTGGAGCCCACACATGCTTATAAATTGGAGAATGAAAGAAGTATTGTGATCATTTTTTTTTTCCTGTCTGGTAATCATGAAAGACTGCCAATATTAAACTTACTGGAGAAACAGGACTAAATGACATTCCTCTAATTGGTTTTCACTTTGAGGTTGGGTCTGCTTGTCTTCCCAAACAGCTCTGTTTCCACCTGCTGCAAGGTGTGGCAAGAGCAGTTATCCTTCCAGTTTCCATTCTCAGAGCTTCTTGGAGGCAAGGTGTCTCAGGCAAGGGCCAGGTTAAACTTTGGGGATAAGCTGGCAGGTTGCTTTTTCTCCTGTGTCATACAAGTTGGATGATAAAAATCAGCTCAAGGTAAAAAGTTATACTTATTTATAATTATCACTTTAAAGGTGTTATAGAATGATCCATGGAATATAGATGGTGTAGGGAGTCAGAAGTAGGATGATAATAATTTGAAATAATACTTCAATTTTCCTCAGATATTTAATAATACAATGAATTGTTTTACTAAATCCATGCAATGTGCTACAAATGTATCTCAGATAAAAACTAAATTTGTCAAATAAGGGAAATTGGCACCAAAGAGAATTGAAAACAACCATTTAAGAAACTCCTTCCTTCCCCTCCACTTCTCCCATCCTTCAAATCATAAGACCAAGCCATAATGAAACTGTTAGATCTTCCAAGCTCTTAGCTTTCTGCTCTTAAGGGATTAATATTGTAATGCAGTGGTTCTCAAATTGGGGTCCTAGGATTAGTAGCATTAGTGTTACCTGGGAACTTAGAACTCCAAATACTTGGGCCTCATTCTAGACCTACTAAAACAGAAGCTTGAGAGGCAAAGCCCATAAATTAATGTCTTAATAAGGCCTCCAGGAGATTCTCATGCATGTTAATGTTTGAGAACTTGTCTTGTAGTAGACACTGGGACCAGGCCAGATTCCTTTCACCAGCTGGTGTGGTTGTCTGCAAATACTGCAGAGTCTCAGCCCACAACTGTAACCTTATCCAAAACATTGCCTTGGTTGAGCTACCTTGCCTAGAGATGAACCCTTTGGAGGTTATTCACAATCACTACTCTGGAGCCCGGCCAACAGCTGATTAACATGAGGATGCAAAAACTCATCCCCCTGTTTTCAAGGTTGGACAACTCCCCAGTGTGGTGAGTTCTCCAGAGCTCTTCTGTGGGGTCAGTCCAAGATTAGACCGGATTTAATGGATGCCATGTCCTTGCTTCACTCCTTATCTTTCCTTTTCTTGCTCCCTCATTCTATTACAGATTCCATCTGAGAATCCTCCCCAGCTGTATCACAAGTATCTAAATCATTGCCTCAGGCTCTGCTTCCAGGGAATATGCTCACTTACACCACAGGTCAGAAAACTAAAGCCCTCAGGCCAGCCACCAATTTGTATGAATGTTTTACTAGAAAAAAAGTTATGCCTATTTGTTTATATATTGTCTGTGGTTGCTTTGATTACATAGTTGTGACAGAGATTGTGCAGTTCACAATGCCGAAGATATTTAAGGAAAAGTTTTCCAGTGTCTACTTAAGGTATTAGACAAGCTTAGATGGTCAAAACCCGGAAGAGACCAAAGATTCTGTGTATCCAGCATGTGTTCTAAGCAGTGTGAGCTGGGGTTGATTGTGTGCCTCTCTTTGGTTCTACCTGTAACAGCACATTGGTAGCTTGACATCAGCTGTGGTGGGAATATTTCCACCATTTAAATTGGTAAATGCTACAAATCAGATACACACACTCATATACATATGTATGTATATATATGTATATACACATGTATACATCATATGTTTTTCACATATGTTTTACATACACAGAGGGTGTCAAAAAGTGTACACACATTTCAATAGATCTTGTTGGAAGTAAAATTGATCATTCCAAGAAGTAAGTACACAAGTTGCAGGTGCAATAGACATGTGTAGCATGTCTAGGTACACTTGACCAGCAATGGTACCTTCAATTCAACTTCGAAAAGTAATACATGTGTATATGTCTTTTGGGAGCACCCTCTGTATATTTCACATATACATATTTCTTGGAGATAAGCATTTACTAGCACACTACTGTTTATAAGAGGCCTTACATGGCACAAGGAATCAAGACCCTTTAGTGGATAGAGAGAAGAAAATAGAAGTAACATTGTTCCTGTATTGAGATTTCCCCAAGTTTTGTGAAAGTACTCTTAAAACAATGATTGTAATTTTTAAATTTTCCTTCCTTCTCTTTCTTTCTTTTTCTCCCTTTCCTTCCTCCCCCTATCCCTTCCTTTCTTCCTTCCTTCTTTCCAAAATATGTAATTAAAAATGCAGTGTACTGGTAGTTGTAGAGTCCCTGGAAGCATACCAGCCCCTGGGGAGAGCAGGCAATCTTTCTCTTGTGCCCCTATATGATTTCTGAAGTCTGTCTCTGTTCCTTCCTACTAGTGTGTACCATGTACTAAATCTTCCCTGAGATGGGACATTCCCTCTGCTCTCTTTGTGTGTTGCTCCATTGTGTACCTTGTTACTCACAGCTATCTTAATAGATTATTTGGGGAATCTCTTTGTTCTCAGCCTTTCTAGAATCTGTACAACTATAAAATGTTATCATCCCTCAGTATTCCTGTTCTTAGCAGCCTCTTTAGTCTTTCTAATAGAAATGGCTAATGGCCCCTATCAGGTTAGCAGTTTTAATTTGAGAACATTAGGGAGTTTTTATTCTTCTCAAATAGAAGAAGAACAGAGGGAAATAGGGCCTACATAGATTCATTTCTGGGGAGTGTTGGTAGCCAGCCATGGAGGTCTCCCCTTTGTTACTTATGTCCTGTGTGCTTCCTTGCCCCTTGAGTAGAGATGATCCAGTGTAACCAGTACAATATTGCAGAAGTGGCAATGTGTGACTTCCAAGGATAAGACATAAAACACAATATGTCTACTGCATTGGTACCTTGAATCACTCATTCTGAGGAAAGCCAGCCACCATGTTGTAAGAATACTCAAGCAGGTCTGTGGAGAGGCCAGAGGAACTGAGACCTCTCACTAACAGCCAGCAGCTCAGAGGTGGATCCTCCAGCCCCTACCCAGACTTCAAAAGACTGCAACTCTACTCCCCTGAGTAGCTCTTGAATTCCTGACCCATAAAATCTGCATGAGGTAATAAGTACACATTATTGTGTGAAGCTCCTACCTCTTGGGATAGTTTGTCATTTCTCAATAGATAATCAATACATTTAATGTTTATCTCCTTTAAAAACGGTTCATGGTTAATCAAAATTAGACATCATCTAAATTTGAAAACCAGTGAATCCCAAGAGTCACTGAAGGACAAATCATTTCTACTCTGTTTGCATAGCTAAAAGCATATTTGACACAGGAGCCAAGGAACATCATGGAATATGTGAATCTTCAGAAATGTGTGACTGCCTCACTGCATAAAAGAACCCAATAATGTGCCAACCTGCTACCCCAAGGTCAGAGGTTGCAATTTTGCTTAATGATTCTGGCTTGCAACTGATTTTATTTAATCGTGGTATATTATTTTGCAATTGATTTCATCTGAAAATATTCTTTGTAGCACTGCAGTCCTGACAGACATTTATCACACAGCTAAAATGCCTTATAGCTGACGATGCTGCAGCAAGCCCTTTGTCCTCAAGGCCATCTCTTCAAATTTGGCCTAGATAATAAATTGCTCTGTTTTTCTCAAAAGACCACAAGGTGTGTTCAAAGCCCAGTGTGTTTAGGCTTCCACCCTAATTATTGAGCACACAATTTCATTTCCTATCTTTGCTGAGTTGCCCAAGAGGTTACAACTAATTTTTTCCCTATTTATCATGTTCTGTACTTTTTTCTCATCTTTGACTTTTCTCTTTAATTGGAATTTTCATTTAATGTTGCATCTTTTTTATCCCTTTAACAAAAGCTATAATGAAAGAGAAAGAAATTGAGATTTCTTTAAGATACTTTTTAATGCATAAATTTATTAACCCTTTTTATTTATTATCAGTTGTTTAATTCACTGAAGGCAGCCACTCTGTAGAATGATATGGTCTAGTGTGCATTTTTCAAGCATGATTGTAGGAATAAAAAAGTTACTTATGACCCCTGAATGAAAAAAATAATCCTTGTATTGACAATGCCAATTTGGTACCTGCTCTGAAACTTTCCTGTAGACATAGACCTTCACTTTCCTGGGTAGAGAGAGGGGGTGTCTGGCAAAACTTGGGCAGGAAAATGTGTTTTTGCATCTTCCTCTTTACATTTTTTCCAAGTCTGTCCTGCACCCTTCTCAGGGTCTTCTTCTTGTCCTATATCACTCACAGAGCCTCCTTCCAGGCCTCATGTATGCTCACATCCCATCCTTCCCAATTTTGTCATCAAATCAATTGCCTTACAGCTGCAGTTTGCAGATGTTCTTTATAGTAAGACCCTACAATGTTTTACGTGCTCCTCCAGTAAATAGATAGATGTTTTATCATATGTTTTGCAGTTTTAAGTATGTTAGATTTGCTTATTATAAATTCAACCAGAAGATTATTAAGGATATTGTGTAGACACAGATATAACTTCACAACTTACTGGTGGCATTTGGAGTCTTTTTTTTAGTTTTTTTTTTTTTATTTCTTTGAGGCATAGTCTCACTTTGTTGCCCTTGGTAGAGTGCTATGACATCAGGGCTCACAGCAGCCTCAAACTCTTAGGCTCAAGCAAGTCTCTTGCCTCAGTTTTTCATTTTTAGTAGAGGCAGAGTCTCACTCTTGTTTGGGCTAGTCTTGAACTTGTGAGCTCAAGCAATTCACACTCTTTTATCTCCCAGAGTGCTAGGATTATACTCAGCTGGCATTTGGAGTCTTTTTTATTTTGAGACAGAGCCTCAGGCTGTCACCCTGGATAGAGTGCTATGACATCATAGCTCACAGCAAGCTCCAATTCCTAGGCTCAAGTGAGTGTCCTGCCTCCACCTCCCAAGTAGCTGGGACTACAGGCACCCACCACAACGCCCAGCCATTTTTTTTTTTTTTTTGGTTGCAGCAGTTGTTTGGTGGGCCCGGGCTGGATTCAAACTAGCAGTTCAGGTGCACATGGCTGACGTCTTAGCCCGTTGAGCCACAGGTGCTGAGCCGGCATTTGGAGTCTTAAGCCAAACTAATCATACAATTTTTCTCATTTTATAAAATTCAGGGTCGGCATTAAAGTTAGGGTGCAATTTAAAATACTGTGCAATGGAAGAGGGTGTAGCAAGATGGTAACCGAGTAACAGCTTCCTTGCAACTGGGCACGGTGAGACTGGGGAGAGAGGACTTCAGGCATCTCTGGCAGGCGAGATCTGCCAAGAAACTTCCCTTTGGGGACACAGGGAGACAGTGCGAGACTCCTGGACACCCTGAGGAAGGCAAAAGTGGCAGAGATTGGGCAAGTGGTTGCGTGTGTTTGTTTGGTCTAATACTGTTGGCAGCTGTGGGTGGGGAAACAGTGGGACTGCAGGCTGGAAAGGCCTTGCCTTTGAGCTGTTTGGGTTTCTTTTGGACTTGGTGCTTGGTTGAACTGCCTTGGGAGAACCTGGGCAAGAGTGCAGGGGTCTTTGAGTGTTGCCTGGGGCCTCAGACTAGGCCACTGAGCCAGACAGAGCTACAGTGTTTGGTTGTGGGCTGTGTGGAGCCATTGTGGAGAACTGCTCTGGCAAGCTCCACCCTCAGGGTCCCAGAACAAACATCGGGTGGGAGTGAGTAATCTAGTGACTGAGCAGCCTAAAAGTGAGGACTGAGACACCTTGCAGCCTTAGCCCTCAGGGGTATAGGGTGAGACTGGTTTTGGCACTATCCACTGGGTAAGTGGATAGCCACTTAAGGAGTGATCCCAGCCACAAGTGCTTTCCTGGGAAAGCGTCTGCTTAGCCCAAGTTAGCAATTTAAAGTGTCTTCTAAGCAGGCAGAGGAGGATTTAAGCTCTCCACCCTGCAGGGTTTGAGAAATCATTAGAGACCCAGGGTCACTCCCTACAAAGATACAGTGACAACAGAGTGATTCTACCAGGGTCTGATCTGGGAGAGACACCTCCCCAACTCTGAGGACAGTCATAGGCAACAGTGAAAAATAATCATGAGGTGGAATCAACAGAAAAACTCTGGCAATATGAATAATCAGAGTAGATCAACTCCACCAAGGAATGACAAGGTAGATACAGCCCAAGATCCCTTGCATAATCAAATGGCTGAGATGTCAGAAGTTGAATTCAGAGTCTGGATAGCAACTAAGATCAGCGCAGTGGAGAAAAAGAAGGAATTAGAATTTCAAGCAGCAATCGAAAAGATGACCCAAAAGATGTCTCAAGAACTGAATGAATTCAAAGACAAAATGCCCAAAGATTTTGACACATTGAGACAAGATGTGTAGCCCTCAAAGTTCTGAGAAATACAATAGAATCCCTCAGTAACAGAATGGAGCAAGCAGAAGAAAGGATTTCTGACATGGTAGACAAAGCTTTCGAACACTCCCAAACTTCCAAAGAAGAAGAGAAATGGAAGGCAAAAACAGATCATTCTCTCAGACAGCTCTGGGATAACTCGAAGAAAGCCAATATTCGCCTTATAGGGATACCTGAAAACGATGAAGTGGTGTCACAAGGCAGAGTCTCTTCTTCATGAGATTATGAAAGAGAACTTTCCAGACATGCCAAGAGATTCTGAAATTCAGATAGCAGATAGTTTCAGAACTGCAGCATGACCCAACCCAAATAATACATCCTTCAGGCACATCATAATTAAGTTCACAAAAGTTAATATGAAGAAGAAAATTCTGAAAGCAGTCAGATGTAAGAAATCCATTACCTACAAAGGAAAAAATATTAGAATAACTGCAGATCTCTCTGATCAAAACTTTCAAGCTAGAAGAGAATGGTCATCGAGTTTCAATCTCCTAAAATGAAAGAACTTTCAACCCAGGATCTTGTATCCAGCTAAACTGAGTTTCATTTACAATGGAGAAATTAAATACTTCAACGATATCCACATGCTGAAGAAATTTGCTATAACTAAGCCAGCTCTCCAGGATATTCTCAGACCTATCCTCCACAATGACCAGAGCAAACCTCCACCACAAAAGTAAACTCATCCAGAAACTATTTATCAAATTTCATCTTCCACAGGGATGAAAGGACTAAAACTGTCCACTGGACGTTCTAAAGATTTATCATTACTTTCAATTAATGTGAATGGTTTAAAGTGTCCTCTAAAGAGGCATAGGTTGGCTGACTGCATACAAAAACTTAGGCCAGATATCTGCTGCATATAAGAATCTCACCTTCGCTTAAAAGATAAATTTAGACTCAAGGTGAAGGGATGGTCATCTATATTCCAGGCAAATGGAAAACAGAAAAAAACAGGTGTCGCAATATTATTTGCAGATACAATAGTCTCTCAACCAACCAAAGTAAAGAAGGATAAAGATGGACATTTCATATGTGTTAAAGGTACTACTCAATATGATGAGATTTCAATTATTAATATTTATGTGCCCAAAAAAGACTGTGCCTCAATTTATAAGAAAAACTCTAATAGGCATGAGTAACGTGATTTCCTCCAGCTCCATAGTAGTTGGAGATTTTAATACTCCTTTAGCAGTGTTGGATAGATTCTCCAAAAAGAAGCTAAGTAAAGAAATTTTAGATTTAAACTTAAACACTCAACAACTGGATTTAACAGACATCTACAGAACATTTCATCCTAATAAAATTGAATACATGTTCTTCTTAGCACCCCAAGGAACATGCTCCAAAATTGATCACATCTTAGGTCACAAGTCTAACCTCAGCAAATTTAAAAGAATAGAAATTATTCCTTGCATCTTCTCAGACCACCATGGAATAAAAGTTGAACTCAATAATAACAGGAATCTGCATACTCAAAAAAAAACATGGAAGCTAAATAACCTTATGCTGAATGATAGATGGGCCAGAGACGAGATTAAGAAGGAAATCATCAAATTCTTGGAACAAAATGACAATGAAGATACAAATTATCAGAACCTCTGGGATACTGCAAAGGCAGTCCTAAGAGGAAAATTTATAGTACTGCAAGCCTTCCTCAAGAAAACGGAAAGAGAGGAAGTTAACAACTTAATGGGACATCTCAAACAACTGGAAAAGGAAGAACATTCCAACCCTAAACTGAGCAGAAGAAAAGAAATAACCAAAATCAGGGCAGAATTAAATGAAATTGAAAACAAAAGAATTATACAACAGATCAATAAATCAAAAAGTTGTTTTTTTGCAAAGGTCAATAAAATAGATAAACCTTTGGCTAACCTAATCAGGAAAAAAGTAAAATCTCTAATCTCAGCAATCAGAAATGCTAAAGACGAAATAACAACAGACCCCTCAGAAATTCAAAAAATCCTTAACGAATATTATAAGAAACATTACTCTCAGAAATATGAAAATCTCAAGGAAATTGAACAATAATTGGAAGCATGCCACCTTCTACCACCTTGGCCAGAATGTAGTGGAAATGTTGAGCAGGCCTATATCAAGTTCTGAAATAGTATCAACTATACAAAATCTCCCTAAAAAGAAAAGCCTGGGACCAGATGGCTTCACGTCAGAATTCTAACCAAACCTTTAAAGAACTAGTTCCTATATTACTAAACCTCTTCCAAAATATAGAAAAGGATGGAATTCTATCCAACACATTCTATGAAGTGAATATCACCTTGATCGCTAAACCAGGGAGAAACCCAACAAGAAAAGAAAACTATAGACCAATATCACTAATGGATATTGATGCAAAAATATTTAACAAGATACTAGCAAACAGAATCCAACAACACATCAAACAAATTATACACCATGCCCAAGTGGGCTTTATCCCAGGGACTCAAGGCTGGTTTAATATACGTAAATCTATGAATGTAATCCAGCACATAAACAAATTAAAAAATAAAGACCATATGATTCTCTC
>CAUYON010059661.1:0-24783 GCA_963573935.1 Arctocebus calabarensis | reverse complement strand
TTGAAACCCATGAGGTGGGGAGGTTCGGTTGAGGGTGACGTTATCTTAGGCCATGGCTGGCCAGGCTCAAACCGGCCAATAGGCTTTATTGTGACCTTTTTAGGAAGGGCCAATGACTATACGGGCCAGGCTTTTTGGCGCAAGCTGCGGCGGAGAGGAGAAGGACTCCCGGCGCCATTTTAGGTTAAAGAGCCTGATGGTCGCCAACGGAGTGGTCCAGTGAAAAATGAAAAATCTATCTCTTTCTGGTAATGGTTGACCTTAAACCTGCCAAGTACTCATTAGAAGCTAGTAATCAGAAATAGTTTTTTAGTTAATAAAAATGTATTTAAATGTTCTCGTCATGCAAAAAAATGACAAGTATATGAGGTGGTTGATATGTTAATTAAGTTTGATTCAGTCATTCCACAATGTATGCTTATATCAGAACATCATGTTGTACGAAATAAATACATACCATCTTTGTCAATAAAAAACAGAAATGCCCTTTAATAGAAATGCCTGTCCACAGTTTGAAGGAGGAGGAGGAGGCGGAAGAGAAAATATTTCTTTAAAGAATTAGTTGACCCTTGACCAATGTGGGGGTGGGGGGTGCCAACCCCCTATGCAGTCAACACTCCACAGATAACATTTGTCTCTCCCCAAACTTAACTGCTAATACCTTACTGTTGACCAGAAGCCTCACTGATCACATAAACAGTCTAATAGCACATAGTTTTAATTTTCTTTTTTATTAAATCATGGTTGTGTACATAAATGCAATCCATGGGGGACTAGGTGCTGGCTTTATATACAGTTTGAAATTTTTTTTTTTTAGTTTGAAATATTTTCATCGAGCTGGGTGACATAGCATTCATGGCATTGTCTTAGTTCCTGTATACACTTACTTTTAATGTTAAATGCATTATGTGTATATACTGTATTCTTACAATAAAATAAGCTAGAGAAAAGAAAATGCTATTAGGAAAATTATAAAGAAGATAAAACATATTTACTATTTATTATGCAGAATTGGATTATCCTAAAGATCTCCATCCTTGTCTTCACATTGGAGAAAGACGGGGGGTTGGTTTTGCTGTCTTGGGAGCGGCAAAGGCAGAAGAAAATCCACACTTAATGGATTCGCACGGTCCAAACCCATGTTGTTCAAAGGTCAGCTGTGTTTATTATTGAAAAACACATGTTGGATACACCAAGATTCTGCAGCACCAAACCCAATCTGTTATTTTCCATTGGTTCCCAGCAGGAAGTGAACTTCAGACTCTGTACCCTCCTGCCGTGGTTCAGTCTCTGCCCCAGGCTCCTGAAAGCTAATGCCTGGGCAAGGACACGCGGTCCTCCCAGGAACAAGGGCGATTTTCAGGCATAGGACAATCTGAACAGAATTAGGAAAAAAAGAAAAAGTTTTTAGTGTTCTCATTTTGCTAAAACAACAGACTCAAACAAACATATAGCCAACTGAAACATTGATATCTTGATCCAAAGCATCTGAATGTGGGAGTTTCCACTGCTTTCAGGTACACCAAAAAGAACAGTGGGTGTGATGCATGTGGGTGCCGGAAGAACCCCTCCACTCTGTAACACTGTGCGTTAAAAGTAGCAGAAATCAAACAAGCCAGCGAACAAGAAAGGGAGCTTGCTGGGGTTAGGGCCAGATCACAGGAAACACGCAGCTTTGTAATCAGCATCCCACCATTCACAGTGATCATCACCTGGGGAGAGAACCCGGACCACCGGAGGGTCTGTGTGGGTCACAAATGCACAGACACAGAGAGGAAGTGCTGTAAGGCCTCAATTAGAGCCAGGGGGAGGGTGCTGAGAAAATGCCCTTTGAAGTGGACCTCTGAGGCAGTGGGGCTGTTTTTATGGGGCCAGGGAGGCAGTGTGGGCTCGGGCAACAGCATCCACCCAGTCTCAGGGTACTTCCTTATCTACAGGAGGGTCACAGGCCAGGGTTTCCTCACCGGTGACCTTGGTGAGAAGTTGGAGTCCTCTTTCCACCCACCCATCCTTTTACAGAACTTGAGCCATTTCCCATGTTACGCATTTTTGAGGGAGCCCCCATTCATCTTCCCTGCTGGGCACAGACTCCAGGTCTGGGCCTCTACTGCTGCCCCTCACCCTGTGCCATACCAACAGCCTGTAAGCCCTACATCTCGGGAGCCCTAGAGCAGGGTCAGCAAACTTTTTCTCTCAAGTGCTAAAGGAGCCACTGGCCCTGAGTAAGCATGTGGGCCTGACTGGGTTCCGGACGTGGCTCCCAGGCTACATAGCTTGCTGACCTCTCACCTAGAATAGCACTGTTTCTGGAGTCTGCCTCTGTGTTTTTTGCCTTTTCTTTATGTATCCTATTTCTTAATGCTTCCCACTAACTTTTTTTGTGAACTTAACAAGACTTTTTTTAAAGTCAGACCTGAGTGTTTTGGGGGTGGCAGAGGGATTTTTATAATAGCTGGCTCACTATCCGATTAGAAATTAAGTCCGGATTATCTTTTTCTATCTTTTTTATTATTCCAGACTAATATGAGAGTACAAATGTTCAGGTTGCATTGTTTTCAATTCTAAGGTGAGGTTCACATTGTAGTTGAGCCCTTTTCTATATCTTTTTTTGTTTGTTTTTTGAGACAGTCTCATTATGTCACCCTCGGCAGAGTGCTGTGACATCACAGCTCACAGCAGCCTCAAACGCTTGGGCTTAAGCAAGTCTCTTGCCTCAACCTCCCAAGTAGCTGGGACTGCAGGTGCCCACCACAACGCCTGGTTATTTTTTTGTTATTGTTGTCATTGTTGTTTAGCAGGCCCCGGCTGGATTCAAACCCACCAGCCCCGGTGCATGTGGCCGGCCCGCTAACCACTGAGCTACAGACGCCGAGCCGCCTTTTCTATTTCTTTAATGCCAACTTTCCATGTCATTATGTTTTAGAAGTTCTCCCATAATAGAATCGGGCTGTAGAGACCCTTTTAAATGACTAGCCTCCGTTTACAATTGCTGGTACATTTAACTTACTTCTGTTAACTGAAGTTCTGGGCCCTGCTTACCAGGGCATGTCTGTTCTTTTCCTTTCTTCCTCTTTCTTCCTTCTAGTACATCAATCAAGATTTCCTATATTTTCTTTCCCCTCCCTTTATATGGAAATTCAGCATTCCATTTTGATTCTTTTGATGGTAGACTTTATATTTCAATGCACACAAATAATAAAGTCTGACGTCATTCTAAACCTCTATACCCCTTCGGAGTGATGGTGGGCCCAGGACCTTTGAATCTGATTACGCTTCTCTTCCCCATTATAATGACATCTAGTACTTGTTTTCGTCCTCTAGATTGATGTCTTAGGCGTTGTTTACCAATTCCTTTGCTCACCATTGATTCTCACATGAGTCCTTTTCCACGCACACCCCTTCACCTCCGCTCCTGCCCTAAGTACATCCTTCAGTTAGTTTTTCTTTCAGCAGTAATCCAACTATAGGGAATGCTGTCCGTAATTGTTTAAATTTTTTAAATTTTGTCCTCACGTTCGATATTATACCTGTTTATAGAATTCTAAGTTGACAAATCTTTCCTCAGAACTCTGCAGATATTATCTCTTAGGCAATCTAGACTCTTCTAGAGTCTATGGTTACTGCTCAGATGTGTATTATCTGTCTAACTGTCCCTTTGTAGGGAATATCTCTTTCCTTTTTTGCTTACCTTTAACCTTTTACTATTTTCTCTTAGTTTTCTTTTCTTTCTCTCTTTCTTTCTTTCTCTTTCTTTCTTTCTTTCTTTCTTTTCTTTCTTTCTTTCTTTTCTTTCTTTCTTTTTTTGAAATAGAGTCTCGGCTCGGCGCCTGTGGCTCAATGGGCTAAGGCGCCAGCCACGTACCTGAGCTGGCGGGTTCAAATCCAGCCCGGACCCGCCAAACAACAATGATGGCTGCAACCAAAAAATGGCTGGGCATTGTGGCGGGCGCCTGTAGTCCCAGCTACTTGGGAGGCAGAGGCAAGAGACTCGCTTGAGCCCAGGATTTGGGGGTTGCTGTGAGCTGTGATGCCATAGCACTCTACCCAGGGGTGACGGCTGGAGGCTCTGTCTCAAAAAAAAAAAAAAAGAAAGAAAAGAAATAGGGTCTCACTCCCTCACCCTCTGTAGCATGCTGTGGCATCATTGTACTTAACAGCAACCTTTAATGCTTGGATTTAAGTCATCCTCCTGCTTCAGCCTCCCAGGTAATTGGGACTGCAGGTATGTGCCCAGCTAGGTTTCCTATTTTTTGAAGGGATAGAGTCTTGCTCTTGCTCAGGCTGGTCTCAGACTCCTGAGCTCAAGTAATCCACCCACCTCAGCCTCCCAGAGTGCTAGGATTTCTCTGAGTTTTCTTAAATAGCCTTACACATATTACAATATTTCTACTTGTGATATCTCTTTATTTGTGCTGTGTTGAATATTATATATTTGGAACTGGTCTTTTACCGATTCTGGAAATTTCTTAGTCATTACCCTTTGAATATTACCTCTTTATTGTTTTCTCTATTCTTTCCTTCTGGAACTTGTTTTAGAAGTACAGTGGACCTTCTCATTCTCTTCTCTTTATTTCTTATATTTGCTTTTATGTTTACCATTTTCTTCCATGAAGCAGTTTCACAGTTTTCAGCTCTAGGCACTATTCGACACTAATTCTTTCTTCAGCTGTGTCTAAATCTGCTATTTAATTTACCTGCTGAGTTTTCTTTCTAATGATAATATTTTCATTTTTGTAATTTTCCTTTTGGATATAAAATTTGAGTCTTGGTTTGGTATAGTGACTAAGACTCTGTACTCTGGATGAAGAATGCCCTGGTGAAAATGTCAACTCTGTCACTTATCACGTCTGTGACGGAAGGCGAGTTACTTGACCTTTCTGTGCACCAGTTTTGTCACCTATAAGATAGAAAAATAATAATACCTCCGCATACAATAATAATATTGTAGTGTTGTTGTGAGGGTTGAATGAATGGATATTAGCAAAATATTTAGAAGCAGGCCTAGCACAAGTCAGTGCTGTCCTATTATTATTTTCCACATCAGCATTCACAGCAGCCTTGTTTTTCCTCACTTCTTGTTCTTGTGCTTAATTACTTCCATTATTGCTTTAATGGCTTTAAAGTTTCTCTTTGACAGTCACTGCGTAAATCTCATTCTAGTAGCCTACGTTCTTGGGTCTAATTTTCCTGTATCTTGTGTCTGCTAACTTTGCCTCACACAAAAAGTTTTCCTTGCTTACTCTATGGCTTTCTATCCCGAGTTCTTCTTCAGCGAGGCTGGTTATTTTGTGAGAATCCCCTGCCACCTGTTCCCCTACATTATTTTGCATTTATTTTGCCAGAAGTCCCGGGGGCACCTCTGTCCCATAGCCAAATAAATGTTCCGTATGTATCTAAAAATGGTGGGAGGAGGGGGCATACTGAACTATGTTGTAGATTCGCACTCCAAGCCTGACTTGGCCATGGAGTTTGGATTTTGGGGGGGAATTACTTGTTTTTTCCCCATTGATAGTCAGGAAGAGAAATACCAGGTTCACTAAACTTTCCTGAGTGGGTGGGCAGGTGTTTCTATCGGGTCTTAGTTCCAACACCCCCCTCACCCAGCATGAAGCCTGTGTCTCCGTGAGGTTTAAACCTGAGTATCCAGGTTTGATATCCGCTATCAGGTCCAGCCAAAACTCTGGCATTAAATTCCCTCTTTTTTTCCCTAGCATGTTTTGATCGTCTTCCCAGAATATTTCATGCGGCTTTTACAGAGGTTTACAGCCATTGGGGTCTGACGGCTCCCCACCTCGCAGGGCCCTCGGGGCATTTCGTTCTTGTAACCTCAGCCTGCACCTGCCCACCTTCCTTCCTCGTCTCCCTGCACTCTCGCCGCTTCCTTTCATTTGCTGCTTCCTATCTTCCTCCACCTCGTGCCAGTTTCTTCCCTCCTCTGGGCCCACATTTTGACCCTACGCAGTCCCAAAGGTGCTGTGATGATCCAAAAAGGTACATCCCCTTGTTAGTTGCTCTTCTGTTATTGAGACACCAAAGGATTTGTACCCAGGGTAATGCTGATGCAGAAAAATTTCATTTTCAGCCCACAGACTTTGATCCTGTAAAAACATTCCCTGGCGTCTCCCTTTTTCTTTCCAGGATTTTAGATTTACTCATTCTCTCTGATAGCTATTGATGTGTTAGTTACATCGTCTCCCTGCATTCATGAGTCTGATGAAATGTGCTTTAAAAAATAACTTTGGGCAGCTTCACCACCTGAGCGAGAGTGCCTGCAGTGGCTGGAGCAAAGATCCAGACTCCCGTGCAGGTGCGTCCGTACTGGACACGAGATCATCAGGCTGCACAGTCTCCCTGCTGGCGGCCATTCCTGGGCCAACTCCTTGTCTCCAATCCCTCACTCACCAAGCAAATTTTCCACAGCCCGTTGCTTCTTCCTGTTGATCAGAGAAGCCCACGTAGAAATGCCTCCCAGCAGGCATGAGTACAGATCATTAGGAAAGTTTTGAGAAACACAAAAACCAAGAAACATAAAATCCGCATGGAGGGATTTTATTTGTATAAATAAAGCCTTCCCTACAACCCCGATAAGCCAAGCAAGTTCAAATTGCACAGATGAATCAGAAAGGATGCTGTCTGCTGTGTCTCCTGGGAGTGAAACATGGACCATTCCACAGACTAAGAACTTTTGTAGTGACTCACCTATCAGGCCACACAGCATGAACTTTCTCTCCAAGAATTAGTGAACTAGAATTTGATATTAGAAAAACCACAAAGCAGATCTCATTGAACCTTAAATTTTTTTATTATAGAAAAATACACATAGCATTTGCCTTTTTAATCCTTTTTTGCAGGTACAATTCAGTAGCATTAAGCACATTCAGATTATTGTGCAAACATCACCACCACTCATCTCCAGAAGTTTCTCACCATCCCGAATGGAAACTCTGTACTCATTAAATAATCACTCCCCCTCCTCTTTCTCTGAGCCCTGAGTAACCACTATGCCACTCTGGCTGTGAGTTGCACTACCCAGGATACCACACATAAGCGAAATCATCCAGTATTTGTCTCTTTGTGACTGGCTCATTTCACTTAGCATAATATCCTCAAGCCTTATCCATGTTGTAACATGTATCAGAATTTCATTGAGACTGTCGTTTTTAATGAACTGTATTTTATATATGTGTGTGCATCTCTTTGGGGGGAAGGCTAGATTGTTACTAGCTGCAAAGCTGTAGGCCGTTTTATCTGCACAGATCCTGAGATCCTCCCTGACACCTCTCGCTCATCAGCCCTTTCAATGCCAGTCTTTCCCACAGTTTCTGCTGTGGCTCTGTCATATTTGAACTCTCCTGGGCCCTTTACCAAAAGAAAGACTTAGGAAGGCCATCATCTTTCACATGAAAAGGCAATTTTTATTCTGAAATATGTAAGCTGTTTGACTTTTTAGGTGAAATTTTGAAACCACTGACCTTCACAAAAGGGAGCTCTGACCAATCTAACAAGAAAATCATGTCTTCAGCGGCTTTGTCTTATCTTGAATCCCTCTCTGCCCCTCCACCCTTCACCACTTTGGACATTGTGGCAGGTAGCCAGTCGTGTCTCAGGCACTTCTTGTTTGTTACTGGTCCCTATCTCAAAAGCACCAGTGCTTTTACGCCTTCAGCAACTTCCCATTGCCTGGCCACTAAGGTCCAATCTCCTTAACTTGACTTCTAGAACCCCACATAATAGACTCTGAAATTCTTTTCCAGATTCAGCCAACTAGGATTTTCACTATTCTAGCCAAATGTCCCATATTTTTCTCCTTTCCTTTATGTCATGCTTTTCCCTTTGGTGATAACACCTTCCCTAGAGTCTCTAACAAAATTTATGGCCCTTAATAAAGCTCGTCTTGGAGAATCGCCTATTGCCTAAGCCCAGGAGTTGGAGGTTGCTGTGAGTTGTGGATGCCACAGCACTCTACAGAGGGTGATAAAGTGAGACTCTATCTCTACAAAAAAAAAAAAAGAGAGAGAGAGAGAAAAGTAGAAAAGATGTTTGAGGTGATGGATATACCAGTTACCTTGATTTGATCACAACTCTTTGTATATAGGTACCCAAATATGTGTACTGCAAAAATATGTACAACTATTATATGTCAATAAAAAATTAAAAATAAAATAAAATAAAGCTCGTCCCGAACATCCACTTGATCCAAGGAATTCTTGCAAATTCTCTCAGCTCCGTGTGATCCTTCCCCTTTGTTGACCCTGTAAAACGCTTTTATTTCTACTTCTCTTCTGTAACCTATGAGATTATCTTTTTATTCACACGTGTGTCATAATACCTGAAACTAATTAGACTCTTTGTTGCATGACGGGGTGGCTGTGTCCTGCTCTCTCACAACAGCTAGTCTGGTGAGTTATGGAAAGTAGGTTCTTTATAGGTGTTTGTTCTGTCATTTGTTTACTTGGAGCGAGTCCCTGGCCTTGTTACATTAAACCAATCATGGGACAAACTCTGCAAGAGGTGAGCCTGCAGGGGTCCCAGTGGAAGATGGGAGAGGAGCACGAAGCTCCCGCTGGAAGGCGAGGATCCTGGCGTGTAGGAAGCAGACTGTGAGGCGGTGGGCACTCTTCGCTGCTCATTCGCCAGAGTAAGTGGGACCTGAGTGACGTCTGGTTTTGCCTCATCTTTGGTTTTTGTTGGTTGGTTGTAATATTGGGAGGAAATATAAATGCAAACTTAACCTTCAACTCAAATGAAAAACAAAGTGACTTGGAAATGAAAAGAAGAAATTTTAAAAATTTAGAAAAATAGACACCATCCTAAATTACTACCTTTTGGTATGGTAGTTCTAGACCAATCCCTCTATAAAATATACATTGTTTTTTAGGTGGTTTGCCTAGTGAACTTCTAAACTTCTAAAGTACAAGGTTATGCTTGTAAACAAACATTTAAATCAGATATAAGGTGGCCGAGGAAAAACGCAGTTTATGGTGGGCTGTTGTTTTTGCAATTGCAATGCTCAGTTTCAGAAACACAAATATTAAATCAATTCTAGGTTGAATGACACCTTTTTTGGAGGAGCAGAAAAATCAAATCAGAAGTGGGGGAAATCGTTGAGGAGTGAGTAGTGAAGCAGATTGGAAACTGCGAGTTTTTCAGTTCGTTCCAGGAGCTATTGGACTGTAGAGGTGCTGACTACTGTTTTCAGAGTCTCGAAAGATGGAGGAAGTCCTAGAGGACCAAGGAAAGAGAAAAATACATAGCTCATTTATTTTTAAAAGGGACAAAGGGAGACCTTCTCAATTAAATATTGGTTTACTTTGTTTGAGCCCTGAGGTGAAGATTGTAGCTCAAATCCTCAAAAAATCCTACGTATGGTGTAGACATCTAGAGGCACCCAGGATCCTGGAGAGGAACAGTGTGGCTTTATGAAACTCAGTTGGTGTCAGGCAATTTTAATTTCCTTCCACGGCAGAATGACAGGTCTTGTCGCTGGGAGGCAAGCAATAGAGGCCATTAATCTGTCTTTTACTCAACTCTTCAATTCTATCCTACATGTGAGGCCAGGCAGCCTGCTAGGAAAATGAGTCAAGCGCCATGTTTCTCCAGCTACCAGCCCTGGAGAGTTCGTGAGAATCTTTAAATACAAGAACACAGTCTTGAATAGAAAATTATCTTTTTAAAAGTATTCTACCAGTTAAAAAAGAAAAAAGAACTAACTTCTGTTTTGCTTCAGAAAAATTATAAAGATCTCATAGACTAACTTCAGTTTCTTAAGTCAGTGTTTTTCAAAATGATTTTAGTCCCCAGATGTGTTCTAGAGGCTGTATTAGTAGGTCCCAGCAGGAACCAGATGGCAAATTAAACAGAGAACTGACAAAACTTACTGAAGGGACTGCTTACAAAGTGGTGGGCAGGCTTTCAGGAACAACAGGGGTGGCACAGCTGGGAACAGCTGTTACCAGCCCTGATCCTGGGGGGCTGGACAGGGGAGCAATTACCAGTGCCTTGGGAGGACAGCAACACGGCAAGGGCCACCAGCAGCTACTGTGGCCTCTGATAGAGGACACAGCTGTCCTGCCATGACCCAGCCTGAGGACCGTATGCAAACCCATGACATTACATGCAGATTTGGGAAGTATCTGTGTGACTGTGTCTTTTCCTGCAGAAGAAGCCTATAGATTTTATTAGAGTTTCCCAAAACGAATCCCAAATGTCCAAAGCTGTATTTTTCAAAGAAGGAAATAAAATTCAAACTGACTTTGTTACATTCCTGAAGTTGACACAAATGTAGGATCCAAAGCACTAAGTAACATCCTATGACTGGATAAAAATAAGTGGGTCAAATTTACTTAGTGTATTTTGGACCACAATTAAGTTTTACTAAGCAATCATTACACTTCAACTGTTAACTGTGCTAATGTTTGGGAGTCATGGGTCTTAATGAGCTTGCATCGCAAATTGTATTGACTAATCACCTACTAATTCACCTTGTGTATTTCTCCAATAGGTTGTTCAAGTGATAGCACTGGGATAAAATTAGCCTCAGAGATACTAAGTCATGTATCTGTTTTTATTTATTTATTTTTGTGGTTTTGTTCATTTTTGTTTGAAGGGTTTTTTATGGGGCTTTGTTTTTTGCTTGTTTTTGTGCATATATATAATTTTATACGCACAAATGCATGTGTAAATATATATACACACACATAGTAAAGTTGAAGGGAATATATATTATTAAATATAAATTATATAATGTATCATATTATATGTAAATTATTAATACTTTATACATAGATTATAAAAATGTACAATATATAATGATATATGTAGATGTATGTATACATGTATAAATTGGATATAACAATATAAATTGACTATATATGTATATATAAATCCATTTGGTCTTTCTCTGTGCCAGGTACTGTGAAAATTTCTAAAATATTACATGATTAAGATACTATTCCTGGAATTAAGGAATGACGGTCAAGTAAAAGAAGTTGCTCGTTCTATATGTTCCATTGGATGCATCCTCTAAAAATGTTTAGAAGTTCGATCCGAAGATCACCTGGAGATTCACAGACCATCTAACTTCTAAACCAGTGGCTGTCAACACAGCCTGCACATCACCAGGGAACATTTTTAGAACTGAGCTTCTCAGTCCCCCTCCCAGAGAGTCTTATTTAGTTGGTTTGATGTGGAATCCCCAATAGTGTTTTTGAAAGAGTTCCCTGGGGATCTCAGCGTGCACCAGTGTGGATTTCCCCAGGGCGGTGTCCTGGAGTGAGCTCTGCCCCCAACCATCCTCACGTCTGCTCCCCGCACAGTGCCACACCCAGGACCCACACTTACCTCTGCATGCTGTGGCCTGTCAGAATCAAGCCTAGTTGTTCTTCTCTTGTTCACAATTCTACCTTAGCAATGTTAAATTATTTTCTTCTTAGCAACATTAAATTCTTTTCTTCTTGTGACACCACCGCTAGCCAGCTCAGAGCCGGGGAGAGCCTCCGTCTGAGGCACAGACTCTACGGGGTGCGTCTTATTAATGGTATTCATTCAGGCTGCATGCCGTTGATACGTCTTCCTTTTTCGTTTTCTTCCCCACTTAGTTCTAACTGACACTATGTTGATGTGCTTTTATTTATCTGTGTAAGCTGCCGCTGATTCTTTAGGGGAAAGGGGGGATATGTATTTATAATGAATAAATGAGCAAAGGAAAAAACGCACAAAAATGCACACCAACAAGCAAACAGAGAAATAACCAGACGACAGTTTTTGGGAGCCTATCTGTTTCTCAAAGGGTGTTCAAGGAAGGTAGAGTGATTGAGTAGAAGAGCAGGCATGAGGTGAACAGCCACGGCCCAGCCCGAGAGCACACGTGGCAGAGTGGTCGGGGAAGGTCGAAGACAAAACACCACACAGTAAGGGAGAAGCACTAAGCACTATTAGATAATGACCCAAGTCAGACCTGCTTGCAAGCTGTGATGAGTACTTTGAAGAAGCAGGGGTGGGCTGGGGGAGGTGCTGTGGAGAGCCATGGGCAGGGCTGGAGGAATCTGGGTTCAGGATCAGGAAGCGAACTTTGAGTTGTGATTGAAACCACGGCCATGAGCTAAGTGGGGCCCCTTTAGGGAGAGGGGGCAGCAGAAGGCCCTGATCTGAGAAGGGATATTGGCATTAAGAGTGCCCATTGTCCTATATGATACCCTCTGTACATCAGGAAGAGGGGCCGGAGACCCAGAGCCGGAGAACACAGCCAGCTGAGCAGGCAGGTCTAGGTCCCCCGCCCCCCTCATTGGATGGATCTGTAGACAGCCCTTTATAGAGGATGGCACCTTTGTAAATGCGTGCCCAGAAACCCAGGGAGATGGGCCCTGAGGCAGAGATCAGGGGAAGAAGGGATGCAGGTGAGCTGGACTCACCGCGTTGAAAAGCAAGGGCTCCTAGGCTCAGTTGAGGGCTGTTCTCTTCCTTCTAAGACCAATGCGAATGCTTTGAAGCAGGAGGATAACCCAATCAAGTTTCAAGAGTGGAGTCCGAGCCACCAGGGCTAAGGCTACCACAGAGATCTGAAGAAGAGAAGATGGTGGCCTAGGCCAGGATGGGTGCAGAGAAGATGGAAGGACACTGGGGACACTCCAGGGTGAATCAACTAATAGAACTTGGTGACTGATTAGATGTGGGAATGAAGGAGAATCCTCACAGGGGAGTCCCAGGATTCTGGTAGTGAGAAAACACATACCCAAACGCACGCATATGGGGGCGTGCCCGGGACCACATACCCAGTCCCAGAGGAGCTGAGAGGAGGATCAGCTGGT
Source organism: Arctocebus calabarensis (assembly GCA_963573935.1). Classification (NCBI taxonomy): domain Eukaryota; kingdom Metazoa; phylum Chordata; class Mammalia; order Primates; family Lorisidae; genus Arctocebus; species Arctocebus calabarensis. The sequence continues at coordinate 11,977 of CAUYON010059661.1, read as the reverse complement.
CCTGATCAGTTTTCTCTCTCTCATGGCCTCCCCTTCCCCTGGTAAAGGGGAAGATAAAGATTTTCCAAGAAGACACAGATAGAAGTTCAAACTGAAGGCTTATGTACTCTGAAGCTATTTCTACTTGGTCTAAAAAAATATGAAACAAAGTAAAAATTCTACCAGTAAATGACTGTGATGTGTTGTACCTTACTTTTAGCTCTCATTTTTCTTTATATTTGATAGGAGACCTTAAAAATTGCACTGCAAAGTATCTCTATTGCCAGAAGAAGTTCACAACATGATACACCTCTTTGGAAATTGTTTGTGATAATAAACACCTACTAAAAAGAGAAAACCGTTCCACACGCAGGAGCAAGCCAATTCAGACTCAGTCAGCTTGTTGACGGCCAGCAAGGACCCTGTCCCACGCCTCCATTCTGCCATATGCAACAATGGTTCCAGGGTCTATAATCTGTATCATGCTGAAATTAAACTTTATTTGAGCCACACTCATATAAATATATGTACACAACATTACATACTATGCAAGTTTGTAAGGCATAATCCACCCACCCCTCACCCACTCTTTCCAACTCCCACGTATGTCAAATTGATAACCTCCAAGGCAGAATCAATGCAGAGAGAGGACGGTGCTGATGGTGGGGGCCCGTGCCTCCCAGAGGGGCAAATAGGTGGGGGTGCCGGCTGGTCTGCATAAGACCTGCCTCAAACTCACACAAAAGGATTATTTTAACATTGTAAACTCAACTCTGAATGTCATTGTTATTAATTCTTCAGCCCATTTGGTTAACATTGAAATGAATTAAAATGAGTGCCTTTAAAATACATTCCTTTACAAGAAAAAGAAATTGCTAGAAGGCAATTTGGTCACTTGTGACTTCTGAAGAAAAATAAAGCTCTTTCTTTGAATTACTGAAGGTTTTCATTTGAAAAATAACATGTAAGCCAGAGTTGTTATATTCTGTGATAGAATCACAAATATAGGCATATGTAGACCTCTAGTCCTATTCTGTGATGTGCTGAAATTGTGCAGTTTTTAAAAAGTATTTTCATATTTCCCTAAGGGCAACTTTCCCATATAGATCTACATTACACTGACACTTATGTCTGTAAATATTTTGAATGTACATAATCAATTTTTGTCACTTGTCCAATACCTAGAACTGCCTGACAACTTTCTAACATGAATTTCTGGATTGGTTTCAGAAACAGAGTGACTGGTAACTGTATCTACAAATGGCTGATCTGTTTTGATGTGAGCTTAATTAATGCTGCATATGAAACTCCAAATGTCACAATCCAGGAGTTTTAAAATTTTAATTATTAGACTGATTTAGTTAACTTACTCTAAACTGAAATTTGAATTTAATTTAATGTGATTATTAAATTCCTTTATAATAAGTGTTTTCTTCTTTTTTTTTTTTTTGAGACTGTCTCACTCTGTCACCCCGGGTAGAGTGCCGTGGCATCATAGCTCATAGCAACCTCAAACTTTTGGGCTCAAGAGATCCTCTTGCCTCAGTTTTTCTATTTTTAGTAGAGACAGGGTCTCATTCTCACTCATGCTGGTCTCAAACTCCTGAGCTCAAGTAATCTGCCCACCTTGGCCTCCCAGAGTAATAAACTTTCTTTTTTTAAGAGGAAAGGATGTAATAAAATCTCTCCATTATGATTTTAACATGTGAATGAGAACTATATGAAAATACCATAAATGTTATGACATTCACAGTACAACTTGAGCTATAAACTTGCAGGGTAGGGTTGGGAGACCTCCTTATGACGTCTGGTCCTGAAGTCCAAGCCGCTGTTTGATGAACTTGGAGATTAGGAGCTGAGGCCGTTGCTGGTACTCTACTAGGACATCATGGGGCAAGTTGATCTGGTCACAGGCAAGTCTGTCAAGAAGTGTCACACAGACCACAGCAGCTGGAAGAGCAAGAAACACGATTGGTGAAAAGAATGGGTTTATTTTTTCCGTAGAAACACTAGCTGAACCTATAGCACAAATACTCTTGCTTTCCCTATAAGACGAGCCCTCTGGTCTTCTATGTGATTCATTTTCTGTGGAACCCCACCAACTCCTCCATTTAAATAAGTTACTTGAAATTCTTATGAATACTCTACCTTCCCCTTTCCTCCATAATTAGCTAAAGTAGAGCTCAGGAAAGCATCATATTCAAGATTGAACAAGGACAGATCTTCGCCATGTGAGATGCACAACCTCCAGCCTTCCATCCTATTTCCAGTTCTTAGAGAAGACTTTTCTGACTTGAGGCTATAACTGGAGAACTAGCCATGATTCCTTGGGGCAGTGTTTGAAATGTTGCCTGCTACTGACTGCCCTTGCCAAAGTAAAGTAAATAGAGAAGAGATAATGGAACGCTGACCTCAGGAAACCAATAAAGGTGAGTACTGACCCTCATGAAATTCAAAAAGAAAAATATGAAATGAAATGCTTAAGCATAAGTCTCAACTCAGTATAAGAGCAACTGTATTGGCATTTAATTTCTAAAGAATCTGAATAAACTCTTACAATAGATAAGAAATCGGGAGAAAAACAGTAAAAATCCTTTTTTAAAAAATGAAACTCCCATTTTGAAAAGTCACCATGAGGGGAATGTCCTTGGTGTCATCAGAAAGAGCCAAAGAGAAAAACTCAGTTTCATATGAATTCTTTATTGTCAGTTTTGCACAAAATCTGTGATTTCAGGGAATGTGGTAATCGGCGTTGAAATCAGTGCCAACCGCTCTGAATTATTAAGCGTTTAATAATCTCCATCTGCATGTGCATCATTTAAAAAAGGATTTCAGAGCATGTGGGGTTAGATGTGTCTATATTAACAAGCTTTGAGAACAGAGGTACGATTGGGCTTGAGTATAATATTTATTTCTTTGACGTCTCTACTACTTCAGACTTCTTTGTAAGATCTAGATTTGGGAAGGAGAAGTGTACTGTAATTATAATAGCACACTCCCTCTTTTTATTTTATTTTTAATTGACAAATGAAAATTGTATATATTTATGGAGTACATTGCAATGTTTTGATATATGTTTACATTGTGAAATGATGAAATCAAGCTAAGTAATATATCTATCATCTCATATGCTTGTCATTTTTAGGGGTGAGAATAATTAAAATCTACTCTTTTAGAGAATTTAAAATATGCACTATTGTTAACTGTAGCCACCATGGTGTGCAGTAGATCTCTAACCCTTATTCCTCTGAAACTTTGTACCCTTGGATCAACATCTGCCCATTCTCCATCCCGTCCCACCACCCTCTGATAACCACTGTTCCACTCCCTAATTCTAGAGTTTTACTTTTTTAGATTGCAAATTTCAGTGAGATCGTGCATTATTTGTCATCTGTGCCTGGCTAATTTCCCTTCACAAAATGTCCTCTGGGTAGGTTCATCCCTGTTGTTTCAAATGATCAGATTTCCTTTTTAAAGGCAGAATACTATTCCATTGTGGATATATGCCACATTTTGTAAAAACCCCATTATCTGTTGATTCCGTATCAGGCTATTGTGAACAATGCTACATGAACACGGGAGTACAGATATCACTTCAACATAACTGATATCAGTTTCTTTGGATATATACAAGGTCAGACAATGGAGTCCATGAACTCATCCTAGAAAAAGAGCTACATACGTCATTGCTGAACATCACTCTGGTCACCAGATGGCCCAGGGGAGCACTTCGAGGTGACTGCAGTGCTATTCAGCAATGAGGTATGTAGCATTTTTTCTAGCATGAGTTCATGGACTCCATTGTCAGACCGCATACTCAGAGACAGGATTGTTAAGTCGCGGGGTACTTCTAGCTTCAGGTTTTTGAGTAACCTCCCTACTGTTTTGCATAGTGGATGTACTAATTTGCATTCCTACCAACAGCACACAAAGGTTCCTTTGCTGCACCTCCTCAGCAGCACTTGTTATCTCTTGTCCTTTTTGGTAACAGCCACATTAATAGGCATGAAGTGGTATCTCCTCGTGGATTAGTCGACCTTTCCCTGACGATTAGTGATATCAAGTATATTTTCATATATCTGTTGGCCCTCTGTACGTCTTCTTTTGGAAAATGTTTATTCAGACCCATGTTTTCAATTGGGCTTTTTTTTTTCTTACTATTGAGTTAAGTTACTTATGTATTTTAGTTACTAACCTTTTATTAGATGTATCATTCTGCAATATATTATCTGTGCTTTTCTCCAAATATTTCTCCCATCTGCGTATCTTTTTTGTTTGGTTAGTTATTGTTACACAGTGAGCATTTATGATATCATTGAATGCCGACAGCGGTGCCAGAAGCAAAGGATTATTTTTTGTCCCCTTTGACAGATGATGAAACGAGGGTTTAGAGAGGTCAACCAAGTGGCCCAGCGTGACGCAGCCAGTAGACAGCCAATCAATCCCTAGCTCCTGAAAAGATTGAGGAGAGTTCTCTACCCTCCACCCACTCCTCCCCTGAGCTGGCACACAGTGAGCCATTAGGCAAACCTGCCCTGGCCCATCGGCAAACCGGCCCCCTTGTTCAGTGATGTGAAAAGCACTGAAAATATTCAACCTGAGCAGAGTCAAATATTTCATCACCTAAGACCCTATTTATTCAAAACTCACTTGGCTGTAAAGCAACTTGGCTGAGCAGGTAAACAAGAAAATGGAAGAGCCAGAAACTTCCCCCGGCTTTTCAAGTTAATGATCGGCAGGTCTGTGAAGCCTGACTTGGGCTGGCACTAGGAAGAAAAGGTTGAAAGTTCCCTAATCCTTCACTTGGCAGAAGGATAAAAGGAAACCAGTGCTCTGTATTTTTCACGGAGTGGGAGCAGACTTTACTAAACACGTTCTCTGGATTTCAAGGGGAATGCCAAAGATGGAAAGGAACGGGTCGTAGCCATCTCATTGGTGTTTCCTTGACCCTGGAGAATCTGCTAACAAGCAGCATGTAATAATCTTGTCACCTAAAACTGCTATTTCCATGAGCAATTAGAAGGGACTAATTACCAATAACAATTCGCTGAAATTAAGCCTGACAGCTTTGCTACCACAATCCTCAGATTAGGCAGGGAGGGTGACTCCTGGGGAGGAAGGGACATTTAGCGACCTGGCTGTCACCAAGGAGGTTGTCAGCTAACTGACCTGAGGCTGGAATGTGATGGGGACACACAGATCTGAACACGGAGCTTTATGTACCTTGAGCTGCACAAGTGAGTCTCAACCCTCTGGGATCATTTATGGCCCCTTTGAGAATCTGTTGGAAGTCATAGTTGGACCCTTTTTGTACACAAATGTACAGGGGCAGGGGCCCACCAAACTCACTAGGTAATCCTTAGGAATCCATGGACCGCTATGCAGTACCACTTTAACCTCACCTCTGATTCCAGAGCAACTTTTCCCATGAACAGTGCTCAAAGACAGCAGGGCCGGCCTTGTGGAAATGGCAAAGCTGCAAAGGTGAGCTGCGGCGTGACCAGCGTGGCCTTTCTGTTTGCGCCTCTTCCACCTTCTCCTGCTCTTTTTCTGCCCCCCAGTGCCCTTCAAGTGTTTGAGTTTCTGAAGCAAATGCTACCTCTATGCCCTAGATGCCTGGAATATCAAGCATGGGAATTGTTTCTAATCAATGACCCAGAGCCTTTGCACTTCCTGTGTCTTTGCTGAGACCTTTATCTCAGGTTGCTGGCTCCTTATTAAAAAGCAAGTATGGAAAAATCTATATTCAAAGGGGCTGGTCAAGGCTAAGGGACATACAAACTATTTGTTCTTCTAGATTGGTTTTTCTCAAAATGTGCTCCACTGGCCACATGCATCAGAATCAGAAATGGTTAAAATTCGGATTCTTAGGCTCTACCCTTGACATACGAAGTCAGAATTGGGAGTGAAAGTTGAGGGAGGGTAGTCAATCTGGATTTTTAAAAACCCTCCCAGTTCAGTTGTTTGTACATTAATATTTGAAAACTATTGCTTTGAAGACTTTACACTGTAACTCTGAATCAAGTCGAGTTACCACAATGTACCTGCATGGATCCTACTTCTTCTTCTTCTTTTTTTTTTTTTGTAGAAACAGAGTCTCACTTTATCGCCCTCGGTAGAGTGCCGTGGCATCACACAGCTCACAGCAGCCTCCAACTCCTGGGCTTAGGTGATTCTCTTGCCTCAGCCTCCCAAGTAGCTGGGACTACAGGTGCCTGCTACAATGCCTGGCTATTTTCTGTTTTTTGCAGTTAAGCCGAGGCTGGGTTTGAACCTGCCACCTTCGGAATATGGGGCCGGCGCCCTACTCGATGAGCCACAGGTGCCGCCCTGGACCCTACTTCTTTAGGTGCCCAAGGAAATGCTGAATTAGGCAGAACCAATTCTTTATACCTAGAAATAATTGTCCCACACCTTTTATGAAAGTGTTATTAAGGATGCTGTCCATTATAATGCAGCAATAATTTCACTTAAGTTAAACATTTGGACAATGTTTTTGTGACAAACCACAACCTCCTATTATTGGATAATGAGGGCCGCGGGACTCAAAGTGTTTTTGTTTTCTGCCCAGCCTCCAGGACACTTGAATGTTTAGGGGTCATGTTGTTGCTCCTTATAGCCCTTTACTATTGAGACCACCCTATCTACCCCTTGAATAAATGTCCCTTATTCTTTCTACCTTTGTTTAAATGCTATTATTATGCATTCCTCTTTTATTGAAAGCTGCCACGAAGGCTTTTTCAAATAGAGAAGAGTACAAGTCATCTGTGCATGGATAAATATGCTACTCTTTTCCACGTTAGGGAATAGTGGAGACAGTGGCGGGCAGGAGCAGGAGATCCCAGAGCTAGTCTCTGCTTCTGTCTGCATTTCCTCAGGCAGGTTAATTACACTCTAGACTTCATTTCATTCTCTAAGAAGGGAGCAGGCGAGATCTCGAGGCATCTCCCAAGTTCACATCCTCAGCTCCTGTGCCTCGCATCAACTTGTCATTTCCAGGACCTGGTGTGTCTCTCGGAGGTCTGCCTGCAACCTCGGGGACTTAAGCTGCTGGTGGCTACCACCCCCCAGTCAGAGAGACACAGGGTGGCTGGGGTTGTAGCGAGGGAAAGGAGGGTCACAGGTGATGCCAGCCACACAAAGGGACCTGAAATGACTCTCTGATGTGTGAGTGTGTTAGCAATAGGGAGGGAAGAGTGGGATGATGGGCGGGAGAGTAGGATTAGCATGCAGCAACCAAAACTATAGACACTGACCTTGATTAAAAATATGCAAAAGCTTACAAAGCAAAAGGAAACAAATTATTTTTTGGTCTTATCTTTGTAAAAATAGTAAGTGAATTAATATGCTAACCATTTGTATCCGATCTTCCAGCTACAATGACTGATTTTCTTGGCAAAATAATGGCTACACATTGTACTAAATGAATATCTGCTCAGTGTTTTAGGTGAGTCCAACACTAACCCAATTGGCATATGCTCGGCCCTTCGGGTTTGCTTGCTGAGATAGCGCAGCTACCTGCTCACAACGTTTAAAATAGAAAAACCTCTCATCTCATCTAACAGCACAATGTAAGGGTCTATGGCACACCTCTTGGGTGAAGGGCTCAACTACAACTTGGACTTTACCTAACAAGTGCAAACAATGTAATCTAATCGTCTGAACCCTCATGTTAATCTGAAATAAAAAATAAATCAATAACGTGTCAGCAGGATGTGGTGGTTCCTATCTGTGACCCCAGCACTCCCGGAGGCTGAGGCAGGAGCTTTGCTTGAGGCCAGGAGTTGGAGACCAGCCTGGGCAATAACTCCAGATCCTGCCTCTACAAAAAATTTTAAAAACACACCCAATAGTTCAGCATGTTGGTATGTGCCTGTAGTCTCGTCTCCTTGGGAAGTTGAGATAGAAGGATTCTTTGAACCTAGGAGTTCAAGGCTGTAGTGAGCTATGCTCGCTACACTGCACTCCAGCCTAGGTGACAGAGTGAGCACCTGTCTAAAAATAAATGAAGAAAATTGGAAAAAATAAAATAAAATAGAAAACCCTGCATTGATTCTTACCCATGTGTGTGTTTGGGTTCTTCCATGCAGAGACTACCAACTGTACATCTCCATGAGGAGGCTGCTGGCAAGAAGCAGCGCAGCCTGGTGCAAACGGGGCCTGAGTCAGACAGAGCTGGGTCCAGTCCTGCTCAGCTACTATGAGAAGTGGGAAAAGAATCTAAATCTCTGAGCTACCATTTGGTTTTCCCTGTGTGCATGAAAGGAGCCACAACTGGTTGCCTTGTAGCTTTGCATAAAATCCTGATTTATCTCCATTTTAGGGTTAAGAAATACTCCAGCCCCAAACTGAATATAATCTTCAATCCTTGTAATATCTTTCTGACTTTATCAGTAATTACCATGCAGTTCCCACAGTTCAATGTCCTTTGTGGCTGGGAAGCACAGAAGAACATAAAATGGAATTAAAGTCAAGATTGTGCTCCCTCTTACTGAACTGCACTAAAGTAATATAAAGACTGAATATTTCCCTGAAGTTACCGGTATCTGTCTAAGGAAATAACACTGAATTCCTCCTTTACTCTAAAGAAAAGCCACTGCAAGGGCTGAAAACAACTAAAGACAGTGAAGGGGATTTAAGCAGAACCTAATCTTACTTAGACAAATATTAGGCTTCATATCCTGCCACGCACACGTGTCAAAAGGCAGCGCCGTCTTTAAAACGCGAATACAAATTGAACATACTTATCGCAAGTTCACAGTGCAAAAGGATTATCATCTTTAATCTGAATGTTAGGGGTTTAATTAAAGTAGATTTTGCCTTGAGAGAGGGACAGATACGGGCAACTTATGAAATGATAAATGAATGTACTTTTCAGCATCATAGAGTGCTTCCATTGTACAGGTTTATGTGATTCTAAAGGTTCAGCTTTTTGATGTGAAATAATGCAGTGAGTTCCACTATTTCTCTTTGGCTGAATCTTTGTTAAAGCAATATTAGGTTCCCAATACTCTCTTCCAGAATGATGGGATCAGCATAGCAACAGTGATTTATGGGTTGGTGGCTTTGTTCTGGGCAGTTTATCCACCTATCACATATCAAGAGACCAAGGGGTTGCAAACACAGTGAAAGAATTATTTGTACAGCCCTGACAGCACTGGGAGGGTTGACATGAAGGCTCTGCCTCCTTCTGTTGGGGGAGTTAGGAGGCACTCTTAATCTTTTAGGCAATACTCAGCCACTAATAAGCTGGGGAGTGAAGGATCCAGTTTGCTATGGACATTCGCCATGGCCAGAAAGAATCTGTTGGTAGTAGCCATTCTTTTCATTCAACCTCTCATTCATTCATTCATTCATTCATTCATTCATTCAGCAGATGTTCATTGAAAGCCCATATGAAAGACATTGTAAGGGCAGGGGATATAGCAATGGCAAATAAGGTCCTGTTTTTATGTACTTATAATCTATTGGGAGGAAATAATAATGCCTTCATGATTAATATGCACAAAATAGCTGGGTACAGTGGCCATGCCTGTAATCCTAGCACTCTGGGAGGCCGAGGTGGGTGGATTGCCTGAGCTCGGGGGTTTGACACCAGTCTGAGCAAGAGCAAGACCCCCATCTCTAAAAGTAGCCAGGCATTGGGAAAGGTACCTGTCAGTCCCAGTCCCTTTCTCGGGAGGCTGAGACAAGAAGATCACCTTAGCCCAGGAGTTAGAAGTTACTCTGAGTTATGATGCCAGGCACGCTACCAAAGGCAACACAGTGAGACTATGTCTCAAAAAAAAAAAAAAGTACAAAATAGTATATAAGTTAGTGTAGTAACAAGCCAGAAATATAGACAACAGTGGTCAATGTGATGCAGACAAATGCAGTAGGATGGCACAATTTTGAATGAGTGAGTTTGCAAGGCTTCTCTGCAGAGGTGACATTTATGATGAGATTTGACACTAATTGCAAAGACATGAGTGGTGGGAATTCACGTAGACCCAAGACTTTTTTGTGCCAGTAGACCCAGAAAGATCTGTTTCTGCAGTGGCCCAAACTCAGTAAGTGATTCTTCTGAGCTAGGACAATGAGTCTCTAGAACACCTTTGTTTATGTAAAAAGTTGTTGTTTATATTTAATACAATGAAGCCATCAGCCATCCCCTTAGCAGGAGTTCAGATAGGCTATCCAGCCATCTGGTAGTATGAAAGGTACAGAGACGATCTCAGAAGGCAGGCTGGGTGGTCGTTACTAATAGTGACAGGGGTTGGGGGACAGGCTGCGGGGCCCGAGCTCTTGCTGCCAGGTGAAATCTCTGTTCTATGCTGCTTACCGGCACTGCGTCCTCTCTAACTTCCTCTGCTTCAACAGCTGCTGATGAATGTACACTCAGCCCTTCCCCCAAAGCAAGCTTTTCTGGCTCACACGGAGTGGGTTATAAAAATGGCTTAAAATCAAAAGGTGTCAGGTGCCAGCTTCCAAGCTTCAGTCCTGTGGGGGTAGGATATTATGAAGCAGTAATGAAAGCAGGGAACGTGATAGCATCCCATGCCTGAGGTCTTTGTCTATGTACTTGGTGGCTGATCTAGGGGCAGCATACCAGGGATCCACCTTTTAAAACAGTGGTGTCCGGGGGAGATGAAGAAGCCCTGTCACCAGGAATGTATTCGGACAGAAACACTCCCATGAATTACAGAATCAGAGAGTTACAGAAGCCTCCTTTAGTGTGACTATTGGAAGCCTAGAAGGGGTCTACTCGATGAAAAGGCTGTGGCAGTGGCCTGGAAGAGAGCTATTTGCAGGCTGAAATCAGCTACCAGCAGGTTCAGCCGCAGCAAAAAGAAAATGCAGCAGGGGGTGGGAACTACAGAAAGGTAGAGAGGGAAGCGTCCAGGAGGGACACCTGCAGGTGGCAGAGAGAGCAAGGGCACAAAAATCTGTAGCACACACAGAAAAGCTCATAGCAGAATAATGTCTCTAAGGTTTCTGCAACATCCTAAAATGAGAAAGACTGGGGTCCAGGGCTGGTGAGCCCAGAACTCTCCCTAGCTGCCAATGGTGCTTCTCAAGAAAGAACTGCTGGTCATCGCCAGGGAGGCCTGCCAGTCAGTACTTTAGCATTTTATGTTTAACTAAATAGGCGGCCAAATTCTGGTTCATTTACATATTAGGTGGAGACAGGACTCAGGTGATCGCTCGTTTATATAATAAAGAAATGTGAGGAGGCGTTTCCTGGAGCAGAAATATCTGAGTCCAGGTGTCCCTGCAGGCTGTGTGCTGACCTGGCTGCTGCTCAGACAAGGTCAAGCTTGCCCACTCATTAATGTATCGAAAGAAAAGCAGATGCTATTGTTTCTGCGAAGGCAGTATTAATGATGACCTTCTAAAGAATACAAAGGTGCCCTTGCTCTTCTTTGTTCATATTTTACAAGGATTTGCATGGACATGTATTCTGACAGACGCGAGTAGACAAGAATAGCAGTTCTACAATTAATCGCTTTTTATGAACTATAACTTTTTTCTAAAATGTTTTCTTAAACATTACCACATACCACATACGTTTTGCTTATAATGTGTATATTAAGATTGATGGACCATAAAGACAAACATTGGAATTAAAACTCCACTTGGATAAAATAAAGCTTTATCATCCTGTAATTCTTCACTACCTCTTAGTTTTCTCCTCTGGGTGCCAGGACACTGTGCTCCCTGGTGCACTATCACCTTCACTGGCCACTCTTCTTGGTCTCTTCCAGCTCCCTTCACTTTCCACATTTAACTGTGGCGTTCCCATCTGGGTCTATCCTCCTTCTTTGTCATCTCACCCACTGCTTGATTTTATTTATTGATTTATTGATTGATTGATTGATTTTGAGACAGAGCCTCAAGCTGTCACCCTGAATAGAGTGCTGTGGCATCACAGCTCACAGCAACCTCCAATTCCTGGGGTCAAGCGAGTCTCCTGCCTCCGCCTCTCAAGTAGCTGGGACTGCAGGCGCCCACCACAACG
>CAUYON010059659.1:0-32157 GCA_963573935.1 Arctocebus calabarensis | reverse complement strand
TCCCTAGTAGCTGGGACTACAGGCGCCCGCCACAGCGCCCGGCTATTTTTTTGTTTTGCAGTTCGGCCGAGGCCGGGCTTGAACCCGCCACCTTCAGTATATGGGGCCGGCGCCCTGCTCGCTGAGCCACAGGAGCCGCCCATGGCTCTTTTTTTTTTTTTTTTTTTTTTTTAGACAGAGCCGCAAGCTGTCACCCTGGGTAGAGTACTGTGGCATTACAGCTCACAGCAACCTCCAATTCCTGGGCTCAAGCGAGTCTCCTGCCTCTGCCTCCCAAGTAGCTGGGACTACAGGCGCCTGCCACAACGCCTGGCCATTTTTTGGTTGCAGCCACCATTGTTGTTTGGCAGGCCCGGGCTGGATTCGAACCTGCCAGCTCAGGTATACGTGGCTGGCGCCTTAGCCCGTTGAGCCACAGGCACCGAGCCTGTAGTTGTGATTTTTGTTTGGCAGGCCAGGGCTGGATTGGAACCCGCCAGCTCTGGTGTATGGTGTATGCTTGAGCTACAGGCACCAAGAACAAAGGGACCTTTCTAATACCCAGCATTAACCCTGTACCTCCCCTTGAGGCCAGAAGATGTTTAGCATAAAGGCAAATCAACCGGCCTGGTGTTCAAAGCCCTTCCCCATCTGGCCCAAGCCAACTTCCTCACCATCTTCTTCCCTCACTCATGACACACACATTTCCTGGTTTCCTGGCCACATTATGCACTTTTGCACCCCCAGGCCTTTGGGCAGTGGTGCTGTGCCCTCTGCCTGCAATGCCCTTCCCCTGCCATACTCTACCTGGTGGCCTTGCCTGCACCAACAAGTCCTCCCTGACCCTGAAGCACACCTGTGTTCCCATGTGCTTCTGTGCTCTCTCATCTAGAGCTGGGCCAGTGGTGCCTCTGCTCAAAACTTTTCCATGGCTCTCAGGAAAGAAGTGAAGCCCTACACCTTAGCTCCATGGCTCTGTCTCTTCTTGAATCCTAAACTCTAGCCACAATGAAATCTAAACCACTGCCCACCCAGGCCCACAGAAGTTCTGCCTCTGGTGTTTTCCCCTATATGGATTGCTTCTTACTTGTATCTCCAAGCTTTGGCCCCAGTATCAACCCCATCCAATCCCCAGCCCTTCTCTCAGCACTGTGGGCTCTCATTTTGTTTTTTGGCTTTTTTTTTTTTTTTTGCAGTTTTTGGCCAGGGTTGGGTTTGAACCCACCACCTCCAGCATATGGGGCTAGCGCTGTACTCCTTTGAGCCACAGGCACCATCCCTGTTTTTTGCTTTTGAGACAGAGTCTCAAGCTGTCATTCTGGGAAGAGTGCTGTGGTGTCATAGCTCACAGCAACCTCCAACTCTCAGGCTCAAACAATCCTCTTGCCTCAGTTTTTCTTTTTTCTATTAGTAGAGACAGGGGTCTCGCTTTTGCTCAGGCTGGTCTTGAACTCATGAGTTCATGCAATCTACTCGGCCTCCCTGAGTGCTAGGATTACAGACCTAAGCCACCACACCTGGCCAGCAGTGTGTGCTCTCAATGATCCATGTCCACATCCACGTCTGTTCCTGGGACTGGTCTCTATCCAGCACTGGACAGTGCACATATCATAGCTTTCTCTGTCAGCAATGTCCTCTCTACCTCCTTCAGGTAGTGATGACTTCATCACTCAGGACTCAGGCATCACCTCCCCTGGAAGCCTTCCTGGATTGCCTCAGGCAAACATAGCCCCCTGTCCCTGTGTTACTCTGGTACCCTGGGCTTCCATCACTGTGCCTGAGTCTGTTTCCCCATCGAGGAGGCAGACATGGTTGACCTGCCAAACACACTGGGAAGTTCCCAGAAATGCTTGCTGGAAGGAGTGGTTGACTGTTCTCTCCTTGTTGTCAGTTGCCTCCCTCCACCTCTGCCTTTCCTGAGCCCTGTCTCTGGAGGGGGAGGGAATATGTAGAATGATGTGAATGGGACCCCCACGTCCATAGGATCTCACCTTGGTCTGGGGCGCTCCTCTTCTGTTGGTGGTGGGGAACACAAAGACATAATTAGCCAGAGTTTTAGGCCTGACACACCCTGGGAAGGGAGCACCCCCACCCAAGCCTCGGCCCCCAGGAGCCCAGGGGAGAACTCTGGAGTCCAGTTCTGGGGGAAGGGGGTATAGGGAGAAGAAAAGGGGGAATGGAAGACAGGGTGGCCATAAGAAGGAGGAGGGGCACACGCATCAGATATACATTCAGAACTGGTGTGGGACCTCCCACCCCAGCTTTCTGGAAACCCAATCCCCCCCCCAGACCTTTTTCCATTTATATATCCAAAGCTTCTTCCCTCCTCCATCGGAACCCAGCAGTGCTGGGGTCCAACCTCTCTCTTCATTCAGTGACCCCAGAGTTCTATCCCCAGCCCCCTTCCTCTTGGGAACACAGAACTTCCAGTTCTGCAGCCCTAAATTCCAACCCCCAAGCTTTGAATGTATATGAGGGAGAAAATAACAGACAAAGATGAGAGGGGACAGGATGATGACCTTCCGCAAACATCCAACCCTTCTATAAATATTCCTCCAGGCTGGGGAAGAAGGCTTGGGTGTCGGTCCCTTTAAGAAGGAAGGGAAAGGGTTAAAGCCACTGTCTGGCGATTTCCCTTCGCGGCCACAAGAGGGCTCCGGGTTCTCCCGGGCTTAAAGGACCGGGCCTGGGGGTGGGTTACGGGTAGGGGTGGGGTAAGATCTGGGAAGTAGAGGCCAGATGATATCGGGGGTCCCTCGGGGCCCCCGAAATCGGTCTCGGGAAGCGAAGCAGCCGCAGTTACCTCGCTCTGCCACCGGCTCCGGCTCTTCGGGAGCTGGGGGGTGGGGGAGGCGGGAGAAGCGAGGGTGTGGGGAGTGCAGGAGGGGAGCGGCCACACGCGGGCGGGAGGGGAGAGAGGAGAGACCGAGAGGCTGTTAAAGGACCGGGGGCCGAGGCCCTCGGGAGCCCCCGCCTCCGTCCCCGGCTCGAGCGTCCCGGCCCCCACCCGGCCTCGAGGCCTCGGCGTGAAGCTTCAACCTCACCTTCCTCCTCCTCCGCAGCCTCCTCTTCTAGAAGGAGATGGGGGCAGAGAGGCGGAGGTGTTAGGACTTCAGGGGAGTTGGGGGAGGGATGGGTAGCCAGACACCAGGGTTCGAGTCTCAGCGGGGCCGGATGACCCCTCCGGGCTTTGGCTGCACACCGGCACAGGGGTTCTTCCCACTGCTTCACAGAGACTGGACTGGGGAGCTGGGCGCGAGTCCCCAAGGGCTAACCCGCCCACTTCCGCCAGGTGCCGCACCTCCTGTATCCTCCCGCAGGCTAGGATTCAAGCGGTGTCCCCATCCCCTCAGGCCTGCCCACTCCACACTCACCTTCTGGCTGCTCCCTGAGGACCCGGAGTTGGGAGGACAGAAAGGTGGAGGAGAGTTAGTCATTTTGTGGGGAGTAAGAGAGTCTCTCTACTTCTCCAAGCCACCAACACCACCCGTCCCCGTCAGCATCACTCACTCCTCATATTCCTGCTCTTCGGTGTCTGACATCCTGGTGTGACCTAAGGCCAGAGACAAAAAGGCCGAGTGGGGTGGGGTCCCGAAGGAGGAGGGGTCTTGGTGCCAGGACCCCCGGGTTTGAGGGAGGAGGGGAGAGTCATGGAATCGTAGGCCGAGCCTGGGGACAGGGCATATGAGGTGTGGTCTGGGCGCAGACCGGGGCCCCAGACCCCGCCCCCCACCACAGCTGTCCTCTTTTGTCTTATGACAAGTCCAAGGAACCCGATCTGAGTTGGGATTAGGAAGAGGTATTTGAGAAGGGACAGTGGCCTGAAAACAATAGTTGCCCCACCCCCAGGGGCTATTTTAGGGGAATGCCGCAGACGGAGAAAGAGAGGACAGCATTTCCTAACAAGGGATTTGAGGTGAGGGGCCTTGGGAACAATGAGTCACGCCTGTCTCCTCTCCCACCCAGCTCCTCCCGTTTGGTTGGTTATCTTCCCACCTGTCACCTCTTTTCATCTTCACCCATACCCATGGAGGAGATGGGTGCATTCTGCTCTGGACCTCATCCTGACCCTACATACTTGAAATCCCCCAACTTTTCAGATCCCCAAGGTACCCAGGTTAAGAGGCCCTCCAAACTCCAGTACCACAAATTCTGAGAGCCCAGTTTATGATGCCCTAGTCTCTGACCCCAGCCAGTCCTCATATCTTCAGATTGAGACCCCAATTCTTATTTTATTTTTATCTTATTTGTTTTGTTTTATTTTATTTATTTTTATTTATTATTATTTTTGGTTTTTTGTAGAGACAGAGTCTCCCTTTATCGCCCTCGGTAGAGTGCTGTGGCATCACACAGCTCACAGCAACCTCCAACTCCTGGGCTTAGGCGATTCTTTTGCCTCAGCCTCCCAAGTAGCTGGGACTACAGGTGCCCACCACAATGCCCGGCTATTTTTCTGTTTTGCAATTCGGCTGAGGCCAGTTTTGAACCCGCCACCTTCGGTATATGGGGCCAGTGCCCTACTCGATGAGCCACAGGCGCTGCCCTGTTTTATTTTATTTTTGAGAAAGAATCTCACTGTGTTGCCCAGGTTGGAGCACAGTGATGACATTGTAGGTCCTTATTACAGCCTCAAACTCCTGTATTCAATCGACCCCTAGGTCTCTGCCTCCTGCGTAGCTGGGATTACAGGTACATGCCACCATGCCCCGCTGATTAAAAGAAAAAATTTTATTTTGTAGAGACAGGGTCTCACTGTGTTGCCCAGGTTGGTCTCAGACTCCTGACCTCAACCAATCCTCCCACCTTGGTCTTCCAAAGTGCTGGGATTACAGACAGCCACGCACCATGCCCCAGTTCTTGATAATCTGGATATGGACTTGGATATCCTAAGACCCCCAGGTTTTGAGACTTTCTAAATCCTAAAACCTCAAGATTATAAGACCCCTAAAACCTTGATACCCAAACTCAGAGGCCAAATTCCTGATATCCCAAACTGTGACACTTCAAATGTTGGCACTTTCCATCATAAAACCTCAGAATCTCTTTGGAGGCTTCCATCCCCCAAATCTCCAGTTCTAATACCCCTGCCCAGTTCTCCTGATATCCTCAGAGTCTGAGACCCAAAATCCTAGTGTTCATACTGTTTGACCTCCAAGCTCAGATATCCCTGATTTTTTTTTTTTTTTTGAGACAGAACCTGAAGCTGTTGCCCTAGGTAGAGTGCTGGAGCATCACAACTCATAGCAACCTCCAATTCCTGGGCTTAAGTGAGTCTCTTGCCTCAGCCTCCCAAGTAGCTGGGACTATAGGTGCCTGCCACAACACCCGGCTATTTTTTATTAGTTGTCATTGTTGTTTGGCAGGCCCGGGCCAGATTTGAACCCACCAGCTCTGGTGTATGTGGCTGGCATCTTAGCCAATTGAGCTACAGGCACCGAGTCATATATCCCTGATTTTTGAGATTTTCCCAGACTCTGAGATCTCTGAGATTCTAAGGAGGCTATATTCCTGACCAACTGAATCCTGATACCCCTAGATTCTGTAACCCACAAATCCTAATACTTTCCCATCCATCCTGAGTCCCTCTAAAATCCAAGCCTCTCAAGTTCCCAGACCTTCATTTTTATGCCCCCTGTACCTCCACACCTCTTCTCAGCACCCCTCAGCTTTCTCACCTCTCTCCTGCCCTCCTCAAGGACACTGTGGAAACACAGAGCCCTGTAGGACCCCTTACCTAAGGCTGGGTCTGCAGATGCTGGAAACGTGGGTCTGAGCCTTTCTGAGCCGCTCAGGCAACCCAGGGATTTATAGAGGGACGCTTAGCCCCGCCCTGGGGGGCAGGGAGAGAGACAGAATTCCTTTGCTCAAACACAGGTCTGGAGGCTTAGAGACTGTCCTGCCTCCTCTGGCTCCACACAGGGCCCAAGTGCCTCCTGACAGCTGCACAGCCCCTCCCCCACCCCATCATCCTGCCAGCAGCCCCCACCTCCAGCTCCCCATGGAGGTTTACATTATCTCCCAGCTTGGAGCTAAAGGCATCCCATGTGTTGACATCCTATGCCCAGCACACAGTAGGTCTTTGGACAATGCTTAATGAAAAACAGTGTACAAGGGCTACTTCCTGTTTCCATCTCTCTGTTCCCTCATTCTGTGTCCATCTTGGCCTCCATCTCTGGAATCCTGCTTCTGTTGTCTCTTTCTTGTCTCTGTGGCTTTCCGTCTGTGTATCTCTGTCTACCTCCCAGTGTCACTCTCTCAGTCTCCCCCTCCCCACCCCCACTCTTTTGTCTGCCACCAGGATTCCTCCCTAGTGACAACAGGCACTAAAGCTGGGAAGCAGGTGTGGAGAGGGAGGGGAAGAGGGTGGGGTGTCAATTCGGCTGGCAAGACCTACCCTCCCAACCCCCCACCTCCATCTGACACTGATCTTTTTTGGTATCTCTCTCCCCCTTTCCAGCTAGTCTATGACCTTGAACTCTAGGTTCAAGCCAGCCCTGGACAGCAGGCTTTTCCACACCTCTGTGGATCTAGGTATCTCTGTTTCTCCTGGTGTGTTTGTTTCTGTATCTGTGCATTTCTCAGGGTCCCCCTTTGCGTCTTTGTCTTAGGCTCTGTCCCTTTCCAGATCCTCAGGATGTTTTCCTCTGTGTTTCTGTCTCTGTATTTCTGTGGGTATCTCTGTATACCTGCCTCTCAGTGTGTGTGTTTGCTAGAGCTCTGTGAATTTCTGTCTGCTAATGGCCCCATTTCTGTCTCTCTTTGGCTCTGGGTCTCTGGGTCTGTGTTCATGTCTCCATCTTTCTAGCTCTTTCTCAATGTCTCTTTGAGTGTCCACAGTTTTCTCCCTTTGCCTCTCAATTTCTATCTTTTTTGTTCTGTTTTATTTTTTGAGAACAGTGTTTCTCTATCATCTACATCATCAGGTAGAGTGCCATGGTGTCATCATAGCTCACATCAATTTCAAACTCCTAGGCTCAGCATTCTAAGTAGTTGGAACTACAGGCACCTACCTCCACACCCAGATAATTTTTCTATTTTTTTATAGAAATTTAGTATTGCCCTTGCTCAGGCTGGTCTTGAACTCCTGGCCTTGAGCAATTCTCCCACCTCAGCCTCCCCAAGTGCCACCACTAGCCTAATCTTGCCTCTTATAGGGTCTCCACGACTCACCGTGAGTATAACTGTGTCTTTCTATCCCCCCTTGCTTTGCACTTTCTTCTGTTTCCATGTTTGCCCTCTCTCTCTCTCTCTCTGGGTCTCCACCTGGTTCTTTCTGTGTTTCTGTCTCTCTATTGCCAGTATGTCCCTCTGTCTGTCTCTATATGTCTCTCTGTGTGTTCATCTTGACATTTCTGTGCACCCCACATGGGGCAGAGGAGCCCCATATTGAAGATCCATCTTATTCCTGACCTGCAGCATGGCTAGGGGGAGCCTGGCCCTCAGATTTCTTATCTCTCCTGCCTAAGCCTCAGGGTAACAGACATGCAGCCACTTCCAGCTCAGACACTTTATTCCTCAGGGCCATACACAGGGCCAGGGTAGCACACAGGCAAGCTCAGCCTTCAAACTTTTTCTTGCGACCCTCCATTCCGCTTAGTGCATCAATGTTCTTGCGCCAGTCTCCTACTTCTCGGTTCTCCTGGGGGTACAGGAAAGGTTAGAGTCCCACAAGCATCCTCCACCTTCCCTCTGGCCTGCTGGGCAATTCTCCTCTGAGTGCCTGTCCAAGTGTCAGTGCACACCTTGTCCCCTCAGACCAGTGGTTCTTAACCTTCCTAATGCCTCCTAATGCCACGACCCTTTAATACAGTTCCTCATGTGGTGACCTCCAAGCATAAAATTATTTTTGTTGCTGCTTCATAACTGTAATTTTGCAACTGTTATGAATTGTAATGTAAATATCTGCTGTAACATACATAACAATGTATTTTTATTGTTACAAATGGGTCACCCACAGGTTGAGAACTGCTGCCTTGGACAGTCCCTGCCAATTTTCCCATGCACTTCCTGTCTCCTTCACATACTTCCTGCCTCCTTCACACACTTCCTGTCTTCCCCCTTCTCCTTGCAGCCTCCTTCATGAATTTCTTTCTCATCTCCTTCCTTCTTTTCCTATTACAGTAGCCTTCCCAACCCCCATTTATATATAGTTTCTCTATCTGCAGTTTCAATTCCCTCAGATCAACCATGGCTCAAAAATATTAAATGCTCAGGTGGCACCTGTGGCTCAGCGGGTAGGGTGCCGGCCCCATATATCGAGGGTGGTGGGTTCGAACCCAGCCCTGGCCAAACTGCAACAAAAAAATAGCCAGGCGTTCTGGCAGGAACCTGTAGTCCCAGCTACTCGGGAGGCTGAGGCAAGAGAATTGCTTAAGCCCAGGAGTTGGAGGCTGCTGTGAGCTGTGATTATCCAGGGTGACAGCTTGAGGCTCTGTCTCAAAAAAAAAAGCCAATAAATAGCCTAATGCTACATCATGATGTCTATGTTATTCACTTCACTTCATCTCATCATGTAGGCATTGTCCATCATCACAAGTAAAAGAAAGATGAGTACAGTACAATAGGATTTTTTTTTTTTTTTGAGACAGAGTCTTATTAGGTCACCCTCGGTAGAGTGCCATGGTGTCACATCTGACAGCAACCTCAAACTCTTGGGCTTAAGTGATTCTCTTGCCTCAGCCTTCTGAGTAGCTGGGACTGCAGGCACCCGCCACAACTCCCAGCCATTTTTGTTGTTGTAGTTTGGCCGGGGCCGGGTTTGAACCCACCACCCTTGGTATATGGGGCTTGCGCTCCACCAGCTAAGCCACAGGCGGCACCCATGCAGTCTCCTCTGTTTAACTTAAAATTTCAGTGCTGACCTTATCTCTGCAACACCTCCACACGCAACATATATATATATATGTATAATAAGAAATATATAAGATAAGAAATTTTTTTTTTTTTGAGACAGAGCCTCAAGATGTCACCCTGGAGAGAGTGCTGTGGCATCACATCTCACAGCAAACGCAAATTCCTGGGCTCAAGCGAGTCTCCTGCCTCTGCCTCCCAAGTAGCTGGGACCACAGGCGCCCGCCACAACGCCTCGCCATTTTTTTGGTTGCAGCCATCATTGTTGTTTGGTGGGCCCGGGCTGGATTCTAACCCACCAGCTCAGGTGTACATGGCTGGCACCTTAGCCTGTTGAGCCACAGGCATCGAGCCAGGCAACATATTTTTTTTTGTTGCAGTTGTCATTGTTATTTAGCTGGCCTGGGTTGGGTTCAAACCAGCCAGCCTCGGTGCATGTGGCCAGCACCATCACTACTGTGCTACAGGTGCTGAGCCCAGGATTTATTTTATTTATGTATTTATTTTTTTGAGACAGAGTTTCAATTTGTCACCCTTGGTTTTGTGCTATGGTGTCACAGCTCACAGCAACCTTAAGCTCTTGGGCTCAAGGGATTCTCTTGTCTCAACCTCCAGGGTAGCTGGAACTACAGGTGCCAGCCTGGCTACAATGCCTCGCTATTTTTACAGACACAATCTCACTCTGGCTCAGGCTGGTCTTGAACTCATGAGCTCAGACAATCCACCTGCCTTGTCCTCCCAGAGTGCTAGTATTATAGGCATGAGCCACCGCACCTAGCCTCAATAGGATATTTTGGAAACAGAGAGAAACCACATTCACAGGTTCATTACAGAATATTGTTATAATTGTTTTGTTATTATTGCTCATCTCTCACTATGTCTAACTTATAAATTGAACTTCCCACCAGGTGCGTGTGTATAGGAAACTACATAGTGTACATAGGGGTTGATACAACTCATGACTTTTGGCATCTACTGCAGGTCTTGGAACATGTTCCCCGTGGAAAAGGGGGGACAGCTGTATATGCCTGTCTTCCCCGTCTTGCCTCCTTTAGACAAGACACTTCCTTACTCCTTGCTACTTCTCTCCCCTGCCTTCCTTTTGCATGTCCCATCTCCTTCCTATAATTTCCATAAAAGATCCCCTGCCAGCTGCCTCTCCTCCCAACTCTAAGAATCATCTGTGCTCAGGCCCCAGGATTGTTGCCACCTGCAGCCCCTCCCCTAAGCACTCCCCCTCCTGACTCTAACCCACACTCACCTTCTCAGTGTCCTCCTTCTTCACCTGTTTGAGGTGGGCCCGCAGATCTAAGGACTCCTTAGCTCGAGCCCCCAGTAGTGCCTGCATCATGGCATCTGCAGAGATTCGCACCCTCCGCAGGGTGGGCCGCTTGAACTTGCCCCGAAGATCAAAGATCTTCTGAGTCAGATCTGCAATCTGAGGGTGGCCATATGGGAGGAGGCAACTGCCCTCCTCTGTTCCACCCTTCACTCCCATCCATCCCATTCCTTGCCTGCCTTGCAGCACCTAAGTGTCAGCCAGTCTCTTCCAAGCTCAGGATCACAGTCCAAGCCTCTAATCCTGGAACTCACAGTCCTCCCTGAAGTGCCTCACATTTATTTTAAAACCATTAACACCTCCCTATGCAGCTATGTGCAAATCACAATTTCCCAACACAGGCCTGGGCTCATTTACCAACACTCACCAACTCTTCTGCACAGGGCCGGTGCTCTAACCATTTAGCTACAGGCACGCAGCCACCAATGTTTGACAACCCAAACATTTCCACAAACACATTTTGTTTTCCCACTTCTGGTCTGCATGTGCTGTTCTCCCTGCCTGGACTAGCCTCTGACCATACCTTCAGCCCCAACCCCACCAGGCTCACAGTCATCCTGGGTCTCCTGAGATCTGTAACCACAAGCTGCAAGGCATCAGGCTGAGCCCAGAGTCCCAGGCATCTCACCCTAAACCGAAGGTACCCAGATTTCCCAGTGCTTCCCACCTCCGTGATGTTCTTGGTAACCTTTGCCTCTATGTCATATCTCTCTTCATCCACCTTGTCCACACGGGCATGGAGCTGTCGGCACAAGTCCTGGTGGGGGAACATGGTGTGTGTGGTGGGAGGAAAGGTGGAGACTTGGACTCCTCTGTCTGAGGAAGAAGGGGACACAGAAGACTGGACCCCTAGGTGTGGGGTAGGTGGAGACTTGGACTCCTCTGTCTGAGGAAGAAGGGGACACAGAAGACTGGACCCCTAGGAGTGGGGTAGGAGGGGCTGGGGCCTGGACTCTTGGGTCTGAAGGAGGAGGAGGCAGGAGAACTGAACTTCTAGATATCCTGAGGGAGAAAGGGCGTGGGGGGGAGGGGCGGAGAATATAATCCTGAATGAGGAGTAAATTGGGGAAGTCAGACTCCAGGTAAAGGCATACAAAAGGTGCTTGGGGGCCAGGAGTCCCAAGAGCCTGACAAAGTTGGGGCTAGGGAGAATGACCTCTAGATTTGAGGACTGTAGATGGCGGCAGACAGAATATCTCAATTTCTGAGGGTAAAGATTGTGATAGTGGACCCCAGGGTGAGAAGAATGGGGGTGGAGGAGAGGTAGTGACTGTACTTCTGATGTCAAGGAATGAGAGACTGGAGACTAGAAACCTAGGATGTCCCAGGAGTCCATGCCTTGGGAGCCAGTACCTGCAGCTCCGCAAAGCCCAGTCCAGCCAGCTCCAGCGGCTGGCAGCGGGTGCTCAGGGCCCGCCCCTTCTCTCCGCGCCGCTCCTCTGCCTCTCGCTCCAGCTCCTGCTTTGCAATCTGCAGCAGCAGGGTCTAGGGAAGAGTGTGAGGAGACCGCAACCCACTGGGGCAACAGGATAAAACCCACGCCTGGCGAAGCCGCCTCTGCCCGGGATAGTGGTCTAACCACAGGTCTCCACCCGTCTTTCAGAGAACCCGCAGAGTCGTATTTGCTCCCTGAGGTTCCAAAGCTCCGCCTCTCCCTCTGCGGCTATGCATGAAAAGCCCGCCCCTAACAGTAAGCCCCACCCACTCTCACCCGTCCATCTACCGGAAGCCCCACCCAACTGTCAAGCCCCGCCCCCGATCATCCATTCCTTCCTCCTCACCTTCAGCTGCAGTTTTCTGGAGGCAGAGATCTTAGACTTTTTCTGCCGGAGTGAGATAGAGCAAGGAAGTATCAAGGAGGGAGTCCGAAGGTAGATGGTGAGAAGGGCTTCAGTGCCTCCCATCCACAGCAAGTCCAGATTTGGACCCGCCTCCAATTTAAGCTCTTAGTTTCCGGGAAGCCACGCCCCTCAGTCCTATCCACCAGTTTGGGGCTCTGACGTTTGCTAGGCACCGCCTATTTATCTCTAAGCAAACCCTTGGGCAATGAGGCTCCGCCACCAGGCAGCTTTCATCAATCCAAGCCCGACTCTCTATGAAACTCCTCCGCTGAATTCTAGTCTCTGCATAGGCTCCTCCCATGACCAAAGTCCCGCCCACACCTGAGGCCCTTGCTCCGCCCCTCCTCTCCTAGAGTCGGGTCACCACATAAATCTGAGCCCCGGCCAGTCCCCGAGGGCCCATGTCCCACCTTGGCATGTGGTTCTGTGGCGTAGGCTCGGTAGTTGGCCGAGGAGCGGCGTCTGACCGGCGCGGGCGCGGGTGCAGGTGCAGGCGCCTGGTGCAGCTCGCCCCCCTGGTTGGAGGAGCAGGGCTGCGTCACCCCTGACCCCCCACCTCACCCTTCCCAGTCTCATGCCTTTGGCCACAGCCGTGACCCCAGGCCCCTCCCTGTAGCTCCCACCCTAGCCGTGGGGACCCCTGCCCAGCCTTAGCCCGCTGCTCTCACCACGTCGCCGTTCCTGGAAGGATAGAAACCGGGGAGAGGGGATTAAGGGTGGGCTGAAGCCTGCCCTCGCCTCCTAAGGCACCCCAAGGGCCCCTCTGATCAAGAGGCCTGGTCTGGCTTCAGCTTCCAGCTCCTCAGGTCCCAGAAGGCTGACTCCAGGGCCTCACCTCCTCTGCATACCCAGCAATCCTACCCTCACCTCCCTTCTCAGGTCCGGTATCCATCTCGCAACTCTTCTCCCCCTCAGGAGCCCGGGAGACCTCCCCAGGGCCCATTGCCTTGAACCTCAGGAGTGCTAAGCTTCACTCACTCGTCTGCCATCCTGGGACTCTGGCCAGGGATGACCAGAGGCAGAGACGGGGACAGGAGCTTTTGGAGGGTCGGCAAGAGGGTGTCCGAAGTGACCTTGAAGGTCCCGGGGCATTCAGCCTCTTCCCAACTGCTCAAACCTCACCTCCAAGGACTCTGAGATAAAGGGCGAGGACAGAGACTAAATATACTACTGCCCCCTCCTTCCTGGCCCAGGATGCAAGATAAAGGGGCGCGTGACGGGTGGAGCCAGTCTGCTCTAGCTGGATCACCCCACCACTTTGGTAGCCTGGGATTCGGGATCCCTCCTCCCTCAGGCCCAGAAAATGTCTGGGCCCCAGCCACAGGAGTCCAGATCCCTAGTTCTAGTGGCAATGGCCACTAGCACTGGAACTTTGTCCATCTTTCTGTCTATCTCAGGGTTAGTTTCAGTGTCCCAAACCTGTTAGTCACTCATCAAATTTTGTTGATTAATTTTAGGGTGCATGTGGGTGGGGACGGGGCAGGTCTGGGCCTGCAGCACTGAGAAATTTATCCTTAATCCACTTGGAAATCCAGGAATCTGTTCCCAGCCATGAAGGATTCCCTCCTCTTTTATTTATTTATTTATTTATTTTTAGACAGTCTCTCTTTGTCACCCTCAGTAGAGTGCCATGGCATCACAGCCAACAGCAACCTCAAACTCTTGGGCTTAAGCGATTCTCTTGCCTCAGCCTCCCAAGTATCTGGAACTACAGGCACCCGTCACAATGCCTAGCTATTTTTAGAGGCAAAGTCTCACTCTGGCTCAGGCTGGTCTTGAACTTGATGAGCTCAGGCAATCCATCCACCTCGGCCTCCCAGAGGGCTAAGATTACAGGTGTGAGCCACCTCACCCTGTCTTCCAGCCTCCTCTTTTGAACATTCCTGGGCCCTCCACTCTCCTAGCTGTGGAGGCCGACTTAGGACAGGAAAGACACTTGGACACAGAAAACAAGACCCCACTTTCTTTACTTGAACCACTTGAGTGATGATCAGGCTGACCAGGATCCTCCCATCCCCCAGTTAGCAATGGGGTCCCTGGAGACAGGGGTGAAACTCTACAAGGGGTTCAGAGTCTCGTGAGTGCAATTTGGAATTTCTGAGAAAGCAATCTAGAATTCCAGGAATAGAACTTAGAATCCCTAAAATGGAATTTGAAATTCTAGCCACACCTCTGTGGCTGAGTGAGGGTGTTGAAAATAAAATGGAGAATTCTAGCAGTGGATTCCGAATTGCAAGAGTGGATTCTAATTCTCTGACCTCACTTTAGAATTAGACATGAAGGACTTACTCTCTGAGGGTCAGGTCAGACTCCCAGGTTTTGGAGTCTGACTCACTGTTAGGCGTGACTAAATCTACCCGAGGCGGAGCCAGAACTTCCCTGAGTGAACCCTGAGATTCCGAGGGCTGGAGGGGCACAGAGGATGGGGCCCAGCCTTCTAGAGGTGGGGTCAGGTCCCCGAGGGGCGGGCTCATTGCTTCCAGAGGTGGGGCCAGGACTTCAGGGAATGGAGTTGCAGATTCTAAGGCTTGGCCAAGGTTGTCAGACTTGCAGAAGCGAGCGAAAGTCTCGGAAGGCTTGGCTCCTGTCTGAGGGGCAAATCCAGCTGCCTGAGCTAGCTCCCCAACACGGGTGGAGAACTGCTGCAGCTGGTCCAGACGCAGGTCCACCAGGTACCTGAACACAGCAGACAGCATATTAGGGAGCTAGATTTTAGCCCCTAGTTAGGATATACCCTGACCTGTGGCCCAATGACTTACCGGGCTAATTCCACAGTCAGGTTCCCTCCAGGGGCCACACAGGCCCCAAGCTCAGGGCTGAGAAGATGGACCATCCTGCACAGAGGAAATGAGAGCCTGACATCCAGGCTCCCAGATCCTCAGGGAGGATGTGCGTTGGAGACCCAGATGCTGCGAAACTGGACCTTGTGGTCCTGGGGAAGGGGAGGAGGTCTGGACTCCTGGGTGGGAGGGAGGACGGGCTGGAGCTGATCCTGGGTCTTTGTGTGTCTCCTCTTACCCACAGGCCACATAGAGAAGCTGGAATCGACCCTTGTAGCAGTTCCTGTGATGCAGGGTCTGGGCAGAATCAAGAGGCAGGAAGTGGAGCGTGAAGGATTCCCGGCCAAGGGCTGCAGGGAAAGGGCAGAGATGGGGCACATGGAGCCATATGGCACAGAAACCCAGAGGGATACACACTAGGACACACAGAGCTGGGCAGACATGCAAAGCTTAGAGAGAGCACTCCTTGTCCTCACAAAGCCCTTTTTCATCTTTTCTCTGAGGTGGATTGCTGGAAACATTCTGAGACAATCAGCCCAGCAGGCAGAGAAACATTTTACAGAACAGACAACTGAGTGTCTGGAGAGGGAGGGAAAATGGGTGGCCCAGGCCCAGGGCCACTGGGAACATACTCTGTCGAACAGACACCCAGGGAAGGCCAGGTTGGAGGACGATTAGGAGGCACAGCTAGAATCTGGTGGGGAAGGGTGTCCAGAGAGGAGCTGGGACCCAGCAGCCCCTTAGAATATTTTTAGAATCCACGACTGTAATACAGAACCCTAAGAATGGTGCCAGGATTTCGGAAAAGGAGAGAAACAAAGAGGAGAAAAAGAGATGGATATTAAGGAGGGGTCACTTGCCCATGCATCCCACACTACAACGGTCCATGTTCCAGTGTTGATACCTGGAGTCTGAAGTCGCAGGCTTGCTTACCTGAGGTCTCCTGCTCCAGGCTTCCACACGAGTGCTGTCGCTCTTGCTCTGGGTCCCCCTGGGTGGCTCTCGGTTGCCATCGGGCGGCCAACTCGCGGAACAACTCTGTTACGTTGTGCTGTGTGATCTCGCCCGCAGTCTGCCGGGCAGAGAAGGGGTGTGGCCGACATTGGCGCTAAGACTGCGAGGCAGGGCCAGGGTGAGGAAGCGAGGCTGAGAGCAGACAAGTGAGAGCTGGCAGCTGGGACTAGAACCCCTGGAGCTCTAGGATTCTAGCAGCTGAGGTTAGGATGTCTAGAGAGGAGACGGGACCTAGCCTGCGGGACTTGGTGCCCCGGACTTCGTGGGCAGGATCGACTGGTTGCAGGTACTATCCGAAGGTGAGGGGCAGGGCCTGCTGGTGGGACTGGGGCTAAGGGCAGGTGCGCAAGGCCCCGCCCTCCGCCTCCTAAGCCCACCGCACCTTGACCGGCTGTCCGTTGCTAGTCCGCAGGAGGCTTTTGTCGCGCGTTTTGATGCCGAAAGCCACGAAGGGCCCCGTGGCGATGTCCCCCCAGTACCCTCGCGCTGCCACACGCTCCCCCCGCTGGGAAAAAAGGCAGAGAGGAAGCAAGTGAGATTGATGTTGAGGTCCCTTAGGAGACGGAAGGGGCCAGAGCAGGGAGTGGACACACACGTGGCTAAGGAGGCGACCGGATGCCAGGGTCCGGTTGGGCACGTGGTAGGCGCTAGAATCTCTGAGTTCAAAGGCGACACCTGTGTCCCGCCAGCGTCGAAACTCTTGGATGTGAATGACTTGGGCCTGGAGTGTGGGGAAGGAAGAAAGGAGGCCTCAAGGAATCTGACATGTGGGCCCCCAGCCCCTCCTCCCTCACACCCAAAACTCGGGGTCCCCAGCCTGCTCCCCTGGGACCCCTCACCCCGCGGTCGTGCAGCTTCATGCGCAGGTCCCAGTCGCTGACACCGCTCCGGGCATCGTAACGGGAACCCAAGTAGTGGCGAAGACGCGAGTCCCATAAGCGGCTCATAGGGAAGGCCTCGCATCCCCTCTCCCCGCCAGCCCAGAAACGGAACACGGCCTCCAGGGCGTCTCGCTCTCGGAACTGCACAAGGTGAGAGAGAGATTCAGGGAGAGCTGCGATTCCTGCTTGACCCTCCCTTCCATCCCAGGAGGGAGGCGGAAAGGAGTCTCCCGTTTCTCAGATGAAGAAATTGAGGCTCAGAGAACGGAAGCCACCCCTACCCTTAAGCCAAATGCCACAATGGGAGTCAAGGAGCTGGGATTTCAACTTCCAGGCCCTAGCCCCCTACATCAACGCAAATGCTTTGGATTGCCCACTTCCATTCTTCCCGGATCCCAGGCAGTGAGGGACAGAAAGCCGGGTGGCAGAACCTTAAGGGCGCTGAGGCTGAGCCAAGGCAGCTGCTGCGCCATGAGGTCGGGCTCGGGGACCAGATGTGCCAAGAGGTCAGCCTGGGCGCGCACAAAGGCGGCCACGGTGGGGCGCAGTAGCGCATTCCCCCATACCTCCATGAAGGTCTCAGTCTTCTCTAGGGAGGAGAGGGGAGATACGAAAGGAGTGAGCCTAGATATAGGACCCTTAAAATATTATTTTTATTTCATAGTCACACACTGAAAACAATGAGTCCCAGCAAACTACGTTTCCATTCCCAAAACCGAGGTTGGGTGAAGAATAACTCACACCTAGGCCTCCTCCCCTATTCTTCTGTGCCTGCCCAGGTAACCCTAATCCTGAATTTAATGTTTAAATTTGGGCCAGGCACGGTAGCTCACGCCTGTAATCCCAGCACTCTGGGAAGCTGAACGGGGTGGATCGCCTGAGCTCGGACATTTGAAACCAGCCTGAGTAAGAGCAAGACCCCATCTCTACTAAAAACAAAAACATATAGCCAGGCACTGTGGCAGGGGCTTGTAGTCCCAGCTATTCGGGAGGCTGAAGCAAGAAAATGAGACTCTTTCTCAAGAATAAATAAATAAATAAGTTTCTCTTGCCTTAAAAAAAAAAAAAGTTGATATATAAATGAAGATGGAAATGAGATATATTTGTGTTAAATGTCATAATACTAAATTATCTTTATTTTATTTAAGTATCTTATACAAAGGAATTACAGATGCAGCTTCTGCACCCACCACAGATATTCAGGTGGGGAAAAAACAATAAAAATAATACAAATAAAAACAAACAGCATAACTTTATATATGCCTTACATTATGTTAGGAATCACAAGTAACCTAGAGATGATGTAAATAAAGTACACGGAAGGATGTGTGTAGGTTATATACAAACACTACACCATTTTATAATGAACCTGAGTATCCATGGATTTTGGTGCCCAAAAGTGTCCTGGAACCAACCCCCCAGTAGATATAGAGGGATGTCTGTATACATCTTTAGTTGCACATGATACATACATATACTTATTTAGACATCTATGTATATATTATAACTATATATAACTTGTTTCTTTTTCTTTTTTTTTTTTTTGAGACAGAGAGTCACTATGTCACACTCAGTAGAGTGCCATGGTGTCAAAGCTCACAGCAACCTCAAACTCCTGGGCTCAGGGTGGTGCCTGTGGCTCAAGAAATAGGGCACCGGCCCCATATACCAGAGGTGGTGGGTTCAAACTTGGCCCCAGCCAAAAACAAAACTGCAAAAAAAAATAAACAAAAAACTCCTGGGCTTAAGTCATTCTGTTGCCTCAGCCTCCCAAGCAGCTGGGACCACAGATACCCCCCCAAAACACCCAGCTATTTTTTGTTGCAGTTGTCTTTGTTGGTTAGCTGGCCCAAGCTGGGTTTGAACCCACCAATTTCAGTGTATGGCGGGTGCCATAACCACTGTGCTATGGGCACCAAGCCAACTTTTTTCATTTTAGTTGTTTAAGAACCTTACAGAATGCTCAGCACTGTGGCTGAATGGGCTAAGGCACCAGCCACATACACCTGAGCTGGTGGGTTCGCATTCAGCCTGGGCCTACCAAACAGCAATGATGGCTGCAACCAAAAAATAGCTGGATGTTGTGGTGGGCGCCTGTAGTCCCAGCGACTTGGGAGGTGGAGGCAGGAGACTCGCTTGAGCCCAGGAATTGGAGGTTGCTGTGAGCTGTGATGCCACAACACTCTATCCAGGGTGACAGCTTGAGGCTGTCTCAAAAAAAAAAAAAAAAAAAGAACCTTACAGAAGAAAACTATATGGCTTTAGTTAAGATAGATTAGTTTAGCTCTAGTTAGACAAGATATATTATGCAATGTACTCTGAATGTTCTGGGCTATAAATGACAATGGCCATCTAGAATCATTTTTTTTTTTTTGAGACAGAGTTTCACTTTGTCACTCTCGGTAGAGTGCCATGGCGTCACAGCTCGCAGCAACCTCCAACTCCTGGGCTTAGGTGATTTTCTTGCCTCAGCCTCCCAAGTAGCTGGACCACAGGCCCGCCACAACACCTGGCTATATTTTGTTGCAGTTTGGCTGGGGCTGGGTTTAAATCCGCCACCCTCAGTATATGGGGCCAGCACACCACTCACTGAGCCACAGGCGCCGCCCCTTTTTTTTTTTTTTTGAGACAGAGTCTCACTTTGTCTCAACTCTCCCCCCCCCCCACCTGCCCCGAGTGCCATGGCGTCATAGCTTACAGCAACCTCAAACTCTTGGGCTTAAGCTATTCTCTTGCCTCAGCCTCCCAAGTAGCTAGGACTACAGGTGCCTGCCACATTGCTGGGCTATTTTTAGAGAGGATGTCTCACTCTGGCTCAGGCTGGTCTCAGACCTGTGAGCTTAGGCAATCAACCCAACTGCCTAGACCTCCCAAGTGCTGGGATTACAGGCGTGAACCACCAGCTTAGCCCAGCCATCTATCATCATGGTAAAAATAATAATCACTCAATGTACTAGGCCTATATCATAAGCCAGTTGTGATGCACTTTTCATTGAATACTCAAAAGAATCCTATTAATAGAGGAACTTTTAGAATCCCTATTTTGTTAATATAAGTGTGAAAATGAGGCACAGAAAGGTATAGATTCTGGCCCAAGGCCGAACAGCAAGCAGAGCCAGAATATGAAGACAGCCTGTCTGAGTCCGGAGACTTTTCTGTAGGCACTAAGCTGAAGTAGCTATTACTGGGAAGTAATCCTTTTCTGCCTTCCCAGATCTGGGAGGACTTGTTGCTCCTCAGGAAGTCTCCTGATCTGTTTTGGCCTTGGTAGAACGTTTTGAAGGCTTACACTGTGTCCCGGCCTGTTCTGGGAATTTCATGTGGATTTTCTCCTAGAATTCTCTAAGTGGCTCTAAGAGGTATTACATTTACCCCATTTTACAGGTGAGAAAAAGTGAGGCTCTGATGTTGCAAACAATGTAATGGGGACAATGATCAATTTTGTATTGTACCATTGAAATGCCAGAATTCCTGTGGAGGGGACTAGGGGTCAGAATGCCTAGGTCCTAGAAACTGACCTTGCAGTCCCATCTTCTCAGGTTCCTCCAGGGCTAAGGTGAAGATCAGCATGTGTCTGGCCACAGATTCCAGATTATTCTCCAGCACATAAAACTAGAAGGATGGACTGAGCAAAATTATTCTGAGACCTGCTTCCTGGCCTCTAGGAGACCCAAGAGAATGGGCCCTCAGCCCCCTCCTTCTGTACCTTAGCCCCCTCCTTCAAACACAGGAGCCTAGGTCCCCAGAACCCTCCTTCCCATCATTTCTCAGAAGACCTGATCCTTGGGCTCTTCCTCCCTTTGAAACCCAAGACTCATGACTCCAGTTTCCCAGCATCCACCTCCCACCTCCCTCAGACCCAGCATTCTCCAGTCCCTTCTTTCCTGGACCCAGGATTTTAGAATTCCAGTCTCCTCCTCCTTCAAGAACTTGGGAGTCTGGGTCTTTCATCTTCCTTTCACGACCCCAGTGTCTTAGCTCACATTGAACCTCCTGCGTGGCCAGAGCGCTGCCCCTGCCAAAGTCTGCAGCAGGTGCCGCCCGTCCACGGAGCCCAGCAGCAGGACGTCTAGCTCAGAGATCCTGTGCTCTGTATCTGCCTTTGAGTCCGGGTCCACAGGAGGAACTGGCAAGATAAGAAACGGCAGGGGCTGGTGACCCTCCCAGCATACCCAAAAGCCCCTCCTAAAACGGTGGGCTACAAATCCCAGCAGGCCTCGCACTCTTGGCCGGAGTTCGAAAGGGAACTGTGCCTCTAAGCTTTCTGGGATTCGTAGTCCGTGGCTAGGACCCTGGGGCTGCAGACGCGAGAGTGCGCTCCGCCGTTGGCGCATGGAGAACGTTAGCGTCCTGCCATAGACGCCGGGTCTATGAGTCCTGAAAGGCCATCTAGACAGGCTGTGAAAGCAGCCGATGCATCAGATCGCGCTTCCAGGAACTCACTTTCAGCCTGCAGGTCCAGCGCTGGGGACAGTCCCCACCAGGACACCGAGCCAAAACCTGTGCCAGAGCCTGCGGGTGTGGTCATCGCCCTGCAGGAAAGATATGCCACAAATCCTCACACGTTGTTCACGCCAATTCCCTCTCGCTGCTCCTCACTCCTCGCCCCTTTCCCTTCACATGAAGCCTCCCTCACCTTTATCCTTCGAAATATCCCGGGACGATCCTGTCCTTGCTCTGTCCGGAGCTTCTGTCTGGAGCCCCTGCGCAACTACTGCCCAGAGCGCCAGTCCTGTGTCCTATCATTCGGTTAATGGGAGCATCCGGGCTTGCCCCTCCGGTATCAACTGACCAATGAGAGTGATCAGAAACCTCCAACTACAAACTTTTGACCAATGGAAGCGCGAGGGCCGGCTTCCCAACGCCCCCCCAAAGATGCTTGGACGCGGTTGTCATGACCACGGCTCTGGGGGGAAGGGGCGGAGCTGGAAGGGACTGGGGCGGAGTCTGGGTGTGGGACTCCGGCGATCGGAGCTGATTCAAATTTAGAGAGAAAGAAACCGAATCTAAGCCGGGTGTTGTGTCCCAGTCTCAGGAGTCTGAGGCAACAGAATCACTTGAGCGCAAGGGTTTGAGGTAGCTCCGAGCTGTGACGCGAGGGCACTCTACCGAGGGCGAAAAAGTGAGACTGTCTCAAAAAAAAAAAAAAGAAAGAAAGAAATGCAATTTTAATAAATCTAAATTAAAGTGAGGTGGCCTAGCCAGGGGTCCTCAAATGGGCCACATGCGGCGGTGTGAATTGTATTTGTTCCCGTTTTGTTTTTTACTTCAAAATAAGATATGGGCAGTGTGCATAGGAATTTGTTCATAGTTTTGTTTTTTTTTTAAACTCTAGTCTGGCCCTCCAACGGTCTGAGGGACAGTGAATTGGCCCCCTGTTTAAAAAGTTTGAGGACGCCTCGCCTAGACTTTTCCTCCTTCGCACTTTGCGCTTTACCAGCAGATGTTTTCACCAGGTGGGAAACAAAGTGCCATGCTGTGGCCAGCTACTACAGGCACCTGGTCGCTAAATTTTTAGAGATTTTTGAACTTGTTATTGAGCACAGCCATTACTAGAAATTGAATCCTGTAATCTTCCAATTAAATACATTACATTAAAATAAGGGTAAAGCAAACTCATCACTTCCTACTTTTACTATATATTTTATTATTATCTATGCTCTCAAGCCATTTACATCTGTCGTATCTGTATGAAGGAAATGCTATTTTACTGCAATTTTTTTTTTTTTTTTTGTAGAGACAGAGTCTCAGTTTATAGCACTCGGTAGAGTGCCATGGTGTCACACAGCTCACAGCAACCTCCAACTCCTGGGCTTAGGCAATTCTCTTGCCTCAGCCTCCCGAGTAGCTGGGACTACAGGCGCCCGCCACAACTCCCGGCTATTTTTCTGTTTTTGCAGTTCAGCCGAGGCTGGGTTTGAACCCGCCACCTTCGGTATATGGGGCCAGTGCCCTCTCGCTGCACCACAGGTGCCGCCCATTACTGCAATATTTTTTAAAAATCAAAAAGGCAAATTACAGCCTCTGGTTGGCTGTTTGTGTAAACAAAGTTTTATTATAACCAAGGCCAGGATTATGGTTAGGCAGAGTCATGAAAGTACAGGATAGAATCCTGTGTTTAAAATTTATTGGGTTTTTTTGTTGTTGTTTTTTGGGTTTTTTTTTTTTTTGAGACAGAGTCTAAAGCTGTCGCCCTGGGTTGAGTGCCCTGGAGTCACAGTAACCTCAGACTCCTGGGCTCACAGGATTCTCTTGCCTCAGCCTCCCAACTAGCTGGGACTACAGGTGCCCACCACAATACCTGGCTATTTTCTTTGTTGTTGCAGTTGTCATTGTTGTTTTAGCAGGATGGGGAAGGTTCAAACCTGCCAGCCTCAGCATATGTGGCCGGCGCCCTACCCACTGAGCTTATGGGCACCGCCCAAACTTCTTGTTTTTTCTAATTTTTTAAATTTATTTGGAGACAGAGTCTCACTCTGAGTGCTGTGAAGTCTCCTCACTCACAGCAACCTCGAAATCTTTTTTTTTTTTTTTTGAGACAGAGTGTCAAGCTGTCACCCTTGGTAGAATGCCATGGCATCACAGCTCACAGCAACCTCAAACTCTTGGGCTTAACCAAATCTCTTGCCTCAGCCTCCCAAGTAGCTGGTACTACAGGCCACCTACATAACGCCCAGCTTTTTAATTTAATTTAATTTTTTATTTTTTTGAGACAGAGCCTCAAGCTGTCACCCTGGATAGAGTGCTGTGGCATCACAGCTCACAGCCACCTCCAATTCCTGGGCTCAAGCGAGTCTCCTGCCTCCACCTCCCAAGCAGCTGAGACCACAGGCACCCACCACAACGCCCGGCCATTTTTTGGTTGCAGCTGTCATTGTTGTTTGGTGGGCCCAGGCTGGAATGGAACCCGTCAGCTCAGGTGTACGTGGCTGGTGCCTTAGCCCGTTGAGCCACAAGCGCCGAGCCCCACCCAGCTATTTTTTTGTGGCACTTGTCATCCTTCTTTTAGCTAGCTCAGCAGGGTTCAACCTGCCAGCCTTGGTGTATGTGGCTGGCGCCCTACCCACTGAGCAACAGGCGCTGCCCAACCTCAAACTCTTGACTTCAAGCCATCCTCCTGCCTCAGCCTCCCCAGGAGCCAGGATTACAGGCACCTGCCATGACACACACTTATTTGTTTGTTTCTTTCTTTTTTTTGTTTTTGAGACAGAGCCTCAAGCTGTCACCCTGGGTAGAGTGCTATGGCATCACAGCTCACAGCAACCTCCAGCTCCTGGGCTCAAGGGATTCTCCTGCCTCTGCCTCCCAAGTAGCTAGGACTACAGGCAACCACCACAACGCCTGGCCATTTTTTTGGTTGCAGCCATCATTGTTGTTTGTCGGACCTGGGCTGCATTCCAACCCGCCAGCTCAGGTGTATGTGGCTGGTGCCTTAACCGCTTTAGCCACAGGTGCCGAGCCTAGTTTTTTTCTGTTTTTAGTAAACACAGGGTCTCACTCTTGCTCAGGCTTATCTGAACTTTTGAGCTCAAGGGATCCTCCTGCTTTGGCCTCCAATAGTGCTAGGTTTACAAGTGTGACCCCCTGCACCCAACTTGTGTTTAATTAAAATTTTTGCGAATGGCTTCATTCATTTGGATTAATATTTTCAAGATTCATACACGTACATGTTGAATCGTGAATCAATGGTTCCTTCTGCTTTTATGCAATATTCCACTGTATTTCTCCATTACCTCTGCAAGCTTCATTTCTTCTTGTCATTCAAATCATAGCCCAAACCTCACCTCCTTAGGATGGCTGTCCCTTAACTTCCCTCTCTAAATTATCTCAGCCCTTCCTGGTTTTCTTCCAAGAATGGATTGCCATTTGTAATTCGTTAAGAATTATTAAGAATAAGAATTATTTGCTCTGCTTTCTTGTTGAGACAGGGAACCAGGGACCCCAATGTTATCATCTAAGTCAGAACAGGTTCGATCTCAGGATTTAGACACAGAATTCCTGACTGTGTGATTCTGAGCAAATCAGATAAATTTGATGAAGCATAGTTTCTTCATTTGTTAACTGGAAATAGTGACTGAGAGACCATGAGGCACAGGTCCTGGGTGACTCCATCTTAACTGATGGCAGACCTGCTGTGCCAGGCAACCGAGAGCCCAAGCTTGAGTTTGTATAAAAAAAACTCTTTTGTTCTTGCATCGGATTTGGCTCCCTGGGGGTCTGTGGGGACGTGGTACTCTGGGCACAACAGTGACCATGTGTATTTCATGAGGTTGCTGTAAGGATTATTATTTGCAGTAGTAACAATAATAGTATTAATATAACACATAGTCCTGTCTTCAAAAGACACCCCTCACACATATGCACATACATGAGAAATTCTGTATTCATTTGCAGAAAAATTTAAAATTTTCCGGACATCATAACCTGTGCAACTGATCTGATTTCCCTTTTCCCATTGCCTACTAGGAAGTTCACAGGCAAGTTTGTTCTGACTTTGCTCCATTTTTTTAGCATGTAGGGTAACTTTGCCTCATTCTCCACTTAATCTGATGCTCAGAGAGCTCCTTTGTCAAATTTTACAGACCTTTGACTACCACCCAAAATCCTGTCTGGGGACAAGGTAAGGGAAAAACCAATGAAAAATTATCTTTGCTAAAAACAGACTAGGAGGCAGGACTCATAGAAAGAATGAGGTAAAGTTGGAAGCTTTGGCTTTCCCTGCTTAACTCTGCTCTTTCTTCCCAGCTCTGGATATCTACTTTGTCCCTCCTCTTTTTTTTAAACACAGAATCTCACTGTGGCCTCTGGCTCAAATGATACTCTTGCCTCAGTTTTTCTATTTTTAGTAGAGACAGGGAAGTAGGGGGGTTCATTATTGCTCAGGCTTGTCTTGAATTCCTGAGCTCAACCAATCTACCCACCTCAGCCTTCCAGAGTGCTACAATTACAGGTGTGAGCCACTACCTGGCTCTGCTTTATTTCCTTGATGATTGCAAGTCACTTGGAGTTAAGGTTTGTGTTTGCATCTACACTATGTCCCCAGCCATCCAACAGAAGACCTTAGGAAACATGGAAAAGATGGATGATAGAAGGAGAAAAAAAGGGAGGGGAGGAAGAAAAGAGTAAAGAAGTGTGAATAGCGGGCTGTGAGACTGGCAGGGCCCTCACAGCCTGGGGAACATTCAGAGAATGAACCCCCAACTGCTTCTCCTCCATTCCCAAAACAGCCATATTCCTTTCTTCATGCTCCCTCTGTCAGAAGTCATGTAGCCCTTTTTTGTCTACTTAACTATGCACAGATCCTTAAGATCTCTCCCTTTTTTTTCCTTGTCATATGCTAACAAAGGAGTAATCACTAAGTCACATAATTCTTCCTTGGTTTTGTTTTTTTTTTTTTTGTAGAGACAGAGTCTCACTTTACCGCCCTGCGTAGAGTGCCGTGGCGTCACACTGCTCACAGCAACCTCCGGCTCTTGGGCTTCTTAAGCGATTCTCTTGCTTCAGCCTCCCTAGTAGCTGGGACTACAGGCGCCCGCCACAGCACCCGGCTATTTTTTTTTTGTTTTGCAGTTCGGCCGAGACGGGGCTTGAACCCGCCACCTTCGGTATATGGGGCCGGCGCCCTACGCGCTGAGCCACAGGAGCCGCCCCTGGTTTTGTTAACTATGCTGGGATCATTGTGATCTTTCCCTTCTTGCTTCTTGTCATATGTTAATGAAGCTGAGTAGAAACCTTTAACAAGATGGTTTGTCTTTGTTAAAGTTATTGACATCTTTTCCCATTTCACTGTAAGACCCAAACTATGTCTTGTGTTTATGCTATTTCCCCATATTGTCTATGGTACCTCTCCCTGAATAACCCTGTACACATACTATAAAATGAAGCTGATTTTGTGCTTTGGTACTGGCTGCAGCCATCAGCTCAGTCAGACCTCCCAATCCCATCCTTTGTTTCCATCTCTTTTCTTATGCTGCATTTTTCTCAGTCCCCACCAATTCCACTCTGATTTGCTCCCCTTCCCCATGATATGGTTCAAAACAAGAAGGGAGTGATAAAGCCAGGGAGGGATGCAAATACTGGCATGAAAATCCTTTTTGACTCACTGGTGAGGGAGCAGATGAATTCATGGATAAGGGAATTCTCCTGGCTTCCCACAGCAAACATGCTGCAGATATTATTATTATCACAATGTTTTCAGGTGAGGAAAACAAGGCTCAGAGAGGTGAGTGAATGAGTAAATGTGTAAATAAATGAGTGTGTAAATAAGTGACAGCATGAGAGGGTAGGCGGTGGGTGGGTGTGATTCCCCTAGTGGGTTTCCAGTGTGAAAAGCACTCACACAGCCATGTGTGCTTTCATTTCTGGAAATGTGGTTCCCTTTGGGGTACCCAGGCCCTCCACACACCAACCAAGGAGCATGGGTCCATGCCACCGGAGTTGCTGAATATTTATTTGGCCCCAGAAGCAGGGCAAGGATCAGCGGGAAAAGCGGCTTGGTGGAAAAAGGGATAGTAAATGGGAGCACTGATTGTCAGAGGGTGGGAGTCTAGGGCTGAGAACCAGACTGCTGTCCCTCCTGCCAGGGGTCCCTGGGGTTTCCAGGTGTGAGTGGGCGGTGCTGTTAGCAGGTTGTCATGTTTGGCATAATAGGGGGTGAGAAGGCAGGAGTGGATCAGATGGTGGGGGCGGGGAAATAGGGGGACCCAGTGGTCAGAGAAGGCTTCAAAAGGTAGCACTGGGCTTGGCTTTGGCCAGTCTCAGGAGTCTGGGATCAGCAGCCAGAGTCCAGGCTTGGCCAGGAGCTTGAGGTGAGGATCAGGGTACAGGCAGCAGCCTCACTCGGTCAGGGGGCCACAGTGAGTGCCACTGGGCAATGGGCCGCCGTGGGTTGGCCAACATGTCTGCCCAGTGCCGCAGGCCAGCCCCACCTGCAGCTGCCCCTACGGCCACCCTCCCGATGGCCTCGTTCTTGCCCAGCTTGTCATAGTCCAACACAGTCAGCTCCACCTGGACCTTCTGGGGTGGGTAAGAAAGGTAGAGAGGAGACAGGAGAGTGAGGAAATGAGGCTCTGAGAGGGTGTCCAGTGTCAGCTCTCACTGCTAAGGACATCTCTGCAGACTGTGTACTAAGGGCCTTGCTAGAGGAGCTGAGTACAGGACAGTGGGTGGGAGACAGAAGGGACAGGCTTGTGGTGAGAAGAGTGTTCTGCAGCCTTCCTTCCCTGGCAAGCAGGTTTCTAAGGAAATGAACCTTCAAGACCCCATTACTTAGTGGCTAAGGAGTCTTCTTAGGGAACAGGCTCTGAACAGGAGCAAAACTTCAGAATTTTGACATGGGGCAGAAAAGCCTTAGACCTGGCTAGGCCCTGTCTCTAAAGGGGCTTGGGAAGTTTCTTCTCAGTTTTTGAGGGGAAGTACCCCATTGTGCTTAGATGGAGGGGCAGCTGGTCTAGCTTAAGGTTGGCAGAATGCTCATGCCCAGTTTTAAGGAGACCCTTTTTCTTTTTTCTAGAGACAGTCTCACTTTATCACCCTCAGTTGAGTGCTGTAGCATCACAGCTCACAGCAACCTCCAACTCCTGGACTTAGGCGATTCTCTTGCCTCAGCTTCCTGAGTAACTGGGACTACAGACGCCCGCCACAACGCCTGGCTATTTTTTGCAATTTGGCCAGGGCTGGGTTTGAACCTGCCACCCACAGTATATGGGGCCGGTGCCCTACCCACTGAGCCACAGGTGCTGCCCAAGACTTTCTTTCTTTTTATCCTACTCTCTTTCTTTTTTTGAGACAGAATCTCACTATGTTGCCCTCAGTAGAGTGGCATGGCGTCACAGCTCACAGCAACCTCAAACTCTTGGGCTTAAGCTATTCTCTTGCCTCAGCCTCCCAAGTAACTGGGACTACAGGCGCCCACCACTTTTTTTTTTCTGACAGAGTCTCACTTTGTCACCTGGGTAGAGAGCTGTACCGTCATAACTCACAGCAACCTCAATCTCTTGAGCTCAAGTGATTCTCTTGTCTCAGCTGCCCAAGTAGCTGGGACTACAGGTGCCCAACACAACACCCAGCTATTTTTGTCTGTTTGTTTAGCAGGCCCGAGCTGGTTTGAACCCACCAGTCTTGGAGCACGTGTCTGGCGCCCAGCCAAGATCTCTTTTTTCTTTTTCTTTCTTTTTTTTTTTTTGAGACAGAGCCTCAAGCTGTCACCCTCGATAGAGTGCCATGGCATCATAGCTCACAGCAACCTCCAATTCCTGGGCTCAAGCGAGTCTCCTGCCTCCGCCTCCCAAGTAGCTGGGACTACAGGCGCCTGCCACAATGCCTGGCCATTTTTTGGTTGCAGCCGTCATTGTTGTTTGGCAGGCCCGGGCTGGATTCGAACCTGCCAGCTCAGGTGTACGTGGCTGGCACCTTAGCCCGTTGAGCCACAGGCGCCGAGCCAAGATCTCTTCTTTCAATGGGTGGGACAATCTGGTCCTCACAGGAGGAAACTTAGATTGATAACATAATCTCCCCTGTTCCCCCTCTTCCTGATTTCTAGGGGGATGTTACAAAGTCTCCCCTCATCTAAAAACAGGGGTTTCTCAAGGGTCCGGTCTCTGGGGGAAGAGTTGTCCTGGCAGAGGCCGCAGGCAGCTCTGAACTCACCTGTACTTGGTCACAAGGTACCTCGAAACTGAAAGCCTCATTATAGTAGGGGTTCAGAGTGTTCTTCTTGATGGTAGTTTTCTTCTTCCGTACCTTTTTGCCGCCCTGCAGCAGGTGGACCTTGACATACGGATCTGGGGAGAAGGAGCAGTTTTATAGCCCCCCACTGCCGAGCTCTTAGACCAACGTAGAGACCACTCACACACTCCTCAGGTCTGCTCTCTGTGCCAGAATCTGCTCCATGGTAGCCTGGATCTCCCTCTCCCTCAAGAGAGCCTCAGGGTCCCCAAACTGTCAGAACCACAGAACCCATCTCCACCTCCACACCTGACAGTCCTCCTACATCCATCTTCTTCAGGTTTTTGGCTTCTAGGACGATGACGGTGAGCTTCCCGGCCGTAGGGACATAGCGAAGGGAGAAGCAGATGTCTCCTAGTTTCTCTTGCTAAAAGAAGGGGAGGGCCCCATCACCAGAGGTCTGGGGCCACATCCATCCCACCGGGGCTCCACGTCTATCCTGCTCTTTCTTCCCTCTCCCACACCTTTTAAGGGAGTGGCCACCCAGAGGTACAAACAGTTCAAGGCGATGCATGGACTCATCCCATTGGATCAGATGACACGCGCCCCGAGGGTCCGGAAGGCCTGTGATCTGACTGGCCCTGGGCGGTGGTGGGCGGTGCCTATCCTGGGGGCGTGGCCGAGTGCTCACCTCCTCCCGTGGAGCCGCCTGCAGCTCGCCCCAGGCCTGCACTGGCCGCCCCAGGTCCACGGAGCTCATTGGGACCCGCACCTCCCCGATAGCATCGTTGCGGGAGAAGCGGTCAAAGTCGTACACTGACATGACTAGCACCCTGCCTCCCAGCTCCACGTAGGGGACCTGCATATGGTGGTGGGGGGCATGGAGAGACCATCAGGAGGGGAGGGTACCGGAGAAAGAGGAAGGAGAGGAAGTGTGGTACAGCACTCACAGGTGGTAGCCCTTGAGTGGGGCAGCAAGGGTCTAAGCTAGGGGTCCTCAAACTACAGCCCGCGGGCCACATGCGTTGGTGTGAATTGTATTTGTTCCCGTTTTGTTCTTTACTTCAAAATAAGATATGTGCAGTGTGCATAGGAATTTGTTCACAGTTTGTTTTTTTTTTTTTTAAATATAGTCCAGCCCTCCAACGGTCTGAGGGATAGTGAATTGCCCCCCTGTTTAAAAAGTTTGAGGACGCCTGGTAAGCAGTAGTTCTCAACCTTCCTAAAGCTACAGTCCTTTAATACAGTTCCTGTGGGCCTCGACACACAGGTTGAGAAGCGCTCAAGGGAACAGTTGCAGGAAGGTGTCTATGGAACCCAAAAGGGATGGCTCAAGGACCAAGGCAACAGCCCAGGGGTCATAAGTGCCCCCAGGGAACTATTTTGGGTCCAGTGTGATAGCCCCTAGAGCTGGTAGCTGCCACCTGAGTTGTGACTGGTTCCAGA
This sequence comes from Arctocebus calabarensis, assembly GCA_963573935.1. Classification (NCBI taxonomy): domain Eukaryota; kingdom Metazoa; phylum Chordata; class Mammalia; order Primates; family Lorisidae; genus Arctocebus; species Arctocebus calabarensis. The sequence goes on along the minus strand of CAUYON010059659.1, from coordinate 1,361 downwards.
AACAGCCGAGTCAATCCCCAAGATTCCAGGGAATAGGGACAGGCTGTGGAGCATGGGGCACTGAAGGCAGGAGCTTACCTTGAAAGCAAAGGTCTCCCCGAAGTGTGGGTTCAGCGTCTGCCGGTGCACTTTGGTCTCATGCCGCCTCCGCTTGTCTGGCAGCAGGTAGACCCTCACGTAGGGGTCTGAGGAGCCACCCAGGTCCAAGGCTGCTAATCCCTCAGCTTGTAGGATGCCCACCAGCAGCTGCAGATGCCCAGCATGAAGAGTGGGGAGAGGAACCCTGGTCTTAGCCTTACTTCCAGGGTCTTCTTTTGGAAGGGGTTGGAACCCTTCTTTCACACTCACCTGGCCACTCTGGAAGTCATAATCGAGTGAGTACTGCAGTCGGCCTAGATCATGCTTCTCTGCCACCTGCTGCCCCAGCCCGGATGGTGCTGGTTCTAGCTCCTCCACTTCTGGCTGCACCTTAGGGAGCCAGGGGTAAGGACAAGTGAAGTCTTCCCCTGTCAGCAGTAGCTTTCAGGCTCAGAAGCACCAAGGGAGGCTCTCAGATCCCTTAGGCTATACCTGAGCCCTGTCAGACTGAGACAACAAGTGCTGATACAGGATTGATGCAGATTTTATTTCACCTGCTAACGGATGTATTGGGTGGTAGCTTAAATTGCTCTGTTGATTGGTAATTTTGCTACACCCAAGCAGGAAGAAGAAATGGAGTATTTACTGTATACTTAGTAATTCTAAAGTAGAACAACAAAAAGAGGTGCCTCCTTAGCCTAGGCCAGCAATTCTCAAAATTCAGTGTGACAAGAATTCTCTTGAGAGCCTGGGAAAATGCCTGGGGTCATCTCTTCAGGATTCTGATACTGTGGGTCAGGCTAGATCCAGGGTTTGCATTTTGAGAACCTGAAGTGTTTCTCATGCAGATGGTCTTTGAACCATCTTAACCAGTGGCTTAAGGGATACATGTGGGGGGCTAGATACCAGGACCCTAAATGGCATCCATAATGGATAATAATTATAACAACTATTTCTTGAAAGGGAAGGAGGGGAAATACTAAGTTAATGACCAAGAATGTGAGGCTCAGAGAAGAACAGTGAATTTTCCAAGGCTACACAGCTGGGAAATGGTCCCTCTGGGTTGGAAATGTAAGGCTGTGTGGCTCTCAGGGGAGCATTCCACTCTGCACTTAGGGTTTTAATGTTCAGATCCTGTGGTATCCTTTTGTTTTCCACTCCAAAGGCCTCTTCCAAAGCATATCTTTCATTCTCTCAAGACTGCTACACCTGCCCCCACCCTGGTCTGAGGTTCCAAATCTGTCCCTCTTAAAGGTTCCAGGAATTTATCATAAAGCCCATCT
>CAUYON010059658.1:0-18519 GCA_963573935.1 Arctocebus calabarensis | reverse complement strand
CATTAGTTCAACCATGGGGTACAGTGTGGGGGCTTCACATGCAATCTGAGATATTTTATCAACCTGATTGACATACCATTCATGATATTTTCTCGTTTACTATATGAAAACATTCTTGATCTTTGTTTAGAAGTTTTCTCGTACATTAAAAAAAAAAAAATGAAATGAGTCAAAAACATTAAAAAAAATAAAAAGAAGGAAAATGTTTCAGATTGTATATGAAGCCAGCACATTGTACCCTATTATTGCACTAATGTATACAGCTTTGATTTAATTTAAAAAAAATGTATTAGATGTTTCCAGGAGTTGTTTCTATATTCTGATTATTCTTTTTTAACATAAAGGTACTGTGAAAACTGAAAATATTAAAAGTTTTGTTAGCATTTAACTTTTTGATGTGATAATTAGGTAAGCTTTATAGGTGAGTATTCAAATTTTCTGTTTAAGAAAACCATAATTTTAAAGCTATAACTTTAATTTGAAAGATAAACAATAAGAAGTTTCAATTTGCAGGTGTACCCAATTGAATTTTAGCTTTTAAAACCAAAGTAACTACAGAAATAATTTTTTCTCAATTACAAAAACACTTACGTGAACATTTAACTTCACCTCTCTTAATTATCAGGGTGGAATTGTCCACAATACACTTAATAGTGGTTAGAATTGACATTTAAGACTTTTTAAATGGAAAACCCAATAAATTAATGAATGTTGAAATTCCTAACTTAGTGTTTGGCACACAATTAGTTATTAATTATACTTATATTGTCTGAAATGTCTTCTTAGAGATTGCAATTGTAAATATGGATTATGTTCTAAACTAAAGGACCTTCTTACCCATTATTTCAGTAGAGTGTGACTGTATGAGATAACTTTGTCTTTTTAGTTCATGGGCAAATTACAATAAAAAAAATTAGTATGGAGATGTGTTCAAAACCTTTCAATTTTGTTTTTGTTTACAATAAAAAAAACTTATATTTAGTTTGTATATATTTTGATGGGGATACTCCCACAGGGGGAAAAAGATAAATGATGTATAATAAATAGATAATACTAGAAACAAAATGCCAGGGTAAACAAAAGGGATAGTGATCTACAATATAAACAAATGGCTTGTGTTTCCTAGAGAATGAATAACAGCAAAACCATTGTAGCATAAGGAAAAAAAGGAGGCTTCATTACCTCAAAAGAGATCTTACCAACTGCTTTTGGGGAAGATAAGACGTTTCTGATGAAATCGTTTTATTATTAATAAGAGAGTAAGAAGTAACTTCATGAGGTCAGCATGTATTTCAAGGGAAAGGGAAATTGGTCTTAGATGTGTGAGGAGAGAAACAAATGTATAAAACATTCAAAGGATGAAAGAGCACATTCAACAACCTAATGAATCATCTTAAAGAAATGCAAAAGGAAGAGCAATCTGATCCTAAACTCAGCAGAAGAAAAGAAATAACCAAAATAAAATCAGAAATAAATGAAATAAAAAATAAAAGAATCATTCATAAAATTAATAAAACAAAAAGTCAGTTCTCTGAAAAGATAAATAAAATAGATACACCTTTGGCCAAATTAACTAGGAAAAGAAAAGTCTCTAACAACTTCAATCAAAAACAAAAAAAGGGAAATTAAAAAAATGATACCACAGAGATAGAAGAGATTATCTCTAACTTCTATAAGAAATTCTAAGCCTTCAAATTTGACAATGTGGAGGATATGGAACAATAACTGGAATCACACCATCAGATGTAACCAGGAAAATATAGATCTTGTAAACAGACAAATATCAAGCACCGAGGTTCGGTTCCGGTAGCACAGTGGTTATGGCTCCAGGCACATACACCAAGTCTGGTCAGTTCCAACCAAGCCCCGGCCAGCTAAAAAACAAAGACAACGCAACAAAAAAATAACCGAGCGTTGTCTCAGCTACTTGGGAGACTGTGGGAAGAGAAGAGCTTAAGCCCAAGAGTTTGAGGTTGCTGTGAGCTATGACAACATGGCACTCTACCAAGGGGACATAATAAAACTCAGTCTCAAAAAACGAAACAAAACAAAACAGCACTGAGATCGAAAAAACAATAAAAAATGTTTCAACAACAACAACAACAAAAATACTCTGGACCAGATGGCTTCAAACCAGAATTTTATCAATCCTTCCAAGAAGAGCTTGTATCTATACTGCAGAACCTATTCCAAAACAACGAGAAGAGAAGAACCTTCCCCAGCAAGTTCTATGAAGCAAACATTGTCCTAAATCAATGAACCAAAATCATGAACCAAAATCAATGAACCAAAATCATGAAAGAACCCAACCAAAAAGGAGAACTACAGACCAATTCCAGTAATGAATACTGATGCAAAAATACTCAATAAAATCTTAACCAGTAGATTATAGTTACACATTAAAAAAATTAGGGGGAGGGTCAAGAGGGCTGACTGGAAGCAGCTTCTGACAAAGGCTCCTGTCCAAAAGGAAAGAAAACCCCCAGGAACTGCCCAATTGAGCTGAAGACTTCAAGTGATGCCTCTGACAAAGGTTTAATAACAGAATACAACGAGAACTCCAATGTATTAGCAAGAAAGAACAAGTGATCCCATCTCAGGATGAGCAAAGGACTTGAAGAGAAATTTCTCCAAAGAAGACAGGCACACAGCCTACAAACACATGAAAAAATGCTCACCATCCTTAATCATCAGAGAAATGCACATCAAAACTACTTTGAGATATCACCTAACTCCAGTAAGATTAGCCCACATGAAAAAAATCCCAAAACCAGAGATGTTGGCATGGATGTGGAGAAAAGGGAACACTTCTACACTGTTTGTGGGAATGCACACTAATACGTTCCTTTTGGAAGGATATTTGGAGAGTACTTAGAGATCTAAAAATAGACCTGCCATTCGATCCTATAATTCCTTTACTAGGTGTATACCCAGAAGACCAAAAATCACATTATAACAAAGACATCTGTACCAGAATGTTTATTGCAGCCCAGTTCATAATTGCTAAGTCATGGAAGAAGCCCAAGTGCCCGTTGACCCACGAATGGATTAATAAATTGTAGTACATATACGCCATGGAATACTATGCAGCCTTAAATAAAGATGGAGACTTTAACTCTTTCATGTTTACATGGATGGAGCTGGAACATATTCTTCTTAGTAAAGTATCTCAAGAATGGAAGAAAAAGTATCCAATGTACTCAGCCCTACTATGAAGCTACTTTAAAGATTCCATATGAAGGCTATAACCCAACTATAGCACAAGAATATGGGAAGGGAGAGGATGGGGGAGATTGAGGTGGAGGGAGGGTAATTGCTAGGGCCACATCTATGGAAGGGTACAGGCAAAACTTACTAAATGCAGAATATAAATGTCTTCATGCAATAACTAAGAAAATGCCATGAAGGGTATGTTAAACAGTTTGATGAAAACATTTCAGATTGTATATGAAACCAGTACATTGTACCCCTTGATTGCACTAATGTACGCAGCTATGATTTAATAAAAAAAAAAATAAATATAAATAAAAATTATACATCACAATCGAGTAGGCTTCATCCTAGGGATGCAAGGCTGTTTTAACATACATGAATCCATAATTCACCATATCAATAGAAACAAATACAAAGACCATATGATCCTCTTATTAGATGCAGAAAAAGCATCTGATAAAATTCAGCATCCTTTTCTAACACGAAAGAAGATAGGCATAGGTGGCACATTTCTGAATCTGATTGAAGGCATCTACAACATAGCCATTGCAAATATTACACTGAATGGAGTAAAAATGAAAGCTTTTCCATGTAGAACTGGAACTACACAAAGTTGTGATCCATCACCACTGCTATTCAACACAGTGGAAGTTCTAGCCAATATAATCAGTCAAGAGAAGGTAATAAAGTATATCCAAATGGGGGGAAAGAGGGTCAAAATTTTTCTCTATGCCAAAGATATGATCTTATATTAATATGAAGCCAGTAGAACATCTAATAGAGTCCACGCAGGAGAAAAGCCCAATTAAATGCAAGTTGGTGGTAGAAGGAATGAGGGAGGCGAAGAGAGGTGGAGAGTTGAGGGATTGATGTGCTCTTAATGGGCATAACGTAAGGGTGTTTGGCACACCTTTTGGGTGTGGGACACAACTACTAGAGTGATTGTACCTAACAAATGCAAATATTGTAACCTAGTTAGTTGTTTGTACTCTCACATTAAACTGAAATTACAAAAAAATGTGCATTATATAATGCGCTTAATTTCAACAAGACAAAAAAGAAGAATGAAAAATATACATGTCCTCCTACATTTTAGTGTCACCAACAGATACTGAGAAATGAAATGGTAACCCAGTTGTTGGAGAGAGTCTTGGATTACTTTAGTTTCCTTTAATCTGTAAAACAGTATAGGATTTAGTTCAAAATTACATTTAACAAAAGTAGGCTCTGACAAAGCAGACAACCAACTATGTTATTCATCCCTATTAATCTTTCCAAGTTTTCTAACTGAAAATATTTCAACATCAAACTAAAGCTTTGGATGGCACTTTATCTTTGTTACTTATACTTTTTACAAAGTTTGAGCCATATTTTTTATGGACAGTTTAAGAACTGAATTTTAAAGCTGATTGCTTACTATTTAAACTTTAGAGAGCCAAATTTTTGGAACTGTTCTCCAACTGTTGAAGTATGCTTCAACTAAAACTAGATATAGAATACATAAATTTAGATGCAGTAAAATGTAATAATATAACCATTAAATATAATTACAGGAACTTACTCCGTTTACTTCCTTTTTTTGAAATTACAAACATATTTTATTTATAATATATTCCTTCTCTCCATTTATTTTATTTTTTTTTTATTGTTGGGGATTTATTGACAATACAAGAAACCAGGTTACACAGATTGCATTTGTTAGGTAAAGTCTGTCTTACCCCCAAAAGGTATGTCACATATGGGGACTCCCATCCCCCTCCCCCATTTCCTCTCTCTGATCTTCATTCTTCCACCTCTCTCCTTCCTTTCCTCAATCCCCTCCTTTATAACTTTCTGTTCTTCCTTTCCCTCAATCCCCTCCTTTATAACTTTTCTTACTTTCTGTTCTTCCTTTCCCTCAATCCCCTCCTTTATAACTTTCCTTAACTGTTGGGTAGTTTGCTGGATTTCAGATTTGCTAAAATATGTAAAATGAGGCTCTTAATTGATTTAGTAAAATTTTACTAACCATTACTAATATTTATACTAGTAAAAAAAATTTAACATGACCATAATGAATAGTTCATTTTATTTAATAAAGTCAAGAAGAGGATTTAATTTCCAAATGTTTCTCTCTTGGATAAACTTTATTAAAAATTTTAAAACTTCCAGCTCAGCACCTGTGGTGCAATGGGCTAGGGCACTAGCCATGTGCAACTGAGCTAGCAGGTTCAAATCCATCCCGGGTCCACCAAACAACAATAATGGCTGTAACCCCAAAATGGCCGAGCATTGTGATGGGCTCCTGTAGTCCCAGCTAGTTGGGAGGCAGAGGCAAGAGATTCACTTGAGCCCAGGAATTGGAGGTTGCTATGAGCTGTGATGCCACAGTACTCTACCCAGGGTGACAGCTTGAGGCTCTGTCTCAAAAAAATAATAATAATAATACTTCAAAAATAAGCAGTGTATAGTGATTGGTCAATATGTGCAACAAATATCCATATGATTATTATGTTTTAAAATAAGTTAGTCATGAATTCTGACTAAATTTGTGAAATCAGGAAAATGTACTAAATATTGGTATTGCTTGCTAACTTAGCTTTTAAAATCCATTTATCTATAAACATATGAACAAAATTCACTCTTTAATTCAACAATTTTTTATTCCTGTCTACTGTTTGTGTAGTACCTATGGGTACCTGACTCAATTATTAGCAAATAAACCTACTTCATTACAGTCAAGATAATCACGAGAAATAATCTTTAAAATTTGGACCTTAATCTTACTTCCTTTCCACTACCTCTTTTGGGGTGTATCGTTCCTTCATAGTCTTTCAATGTGGAGAATAGATCATCTTGTTTTCATTCCCGCTTCCCATCTTATGGAAGAAAATCTAGTCCAGGACCCGCTCTGGAACCCAGCAAGGTGAAGTGGAAGACAGTACACCCTTTCCTCCTCTTCCACACTAGACCTAACAGAATAGGCAGCTATCACCCTTACTTTCCCTGCCATCACAAGAAACACATATAAGAACAGTTTATTTCAAATATGCTCACTTAAGGGCAAATTCCTTAACCTAACTTTCAACTTTTTAATGAGAGTACTTTTTTTACCTGAACATTTTTAAAGCAATGAATAAATAAATAGGCCATGTGCAGTGACTCACGACTGTTCTCCTAGCACTCTGGGAGGTTGAGGCAGGTGGAATTGTGTGAGCTCAGGAGTTGGAGATCAGCGTGAACAAGAGAAAGTCCTTGTCTCTAAAACTAACCAAGGGGTTGTGGCAGGTGCCTGTAGTCCCAGCTACTCCAGAGGCTGAGGCAAGAGGATCACTTGAGACCAAGAGTTTGAGGTTGCTGTGAGCTATGATGTCACAGCACTCTACCCAAGGCAACAGAGTGAGACTCTGTCTCAATAAATAAATAAATTAATTAATTAATTAAAAAGCATTAAGCAGGTCAACAGATTTATGGCATAATTGATAAGGTTTCAAATGTGTGCTGAAGGCAACTAAGTATTTAAGGAATTCAGGGGAAAGGAAGCTAACTCAGCTCAGGAGATCCAGGATGGCATCTGTAATAAACACTATAACCTTCTTCCTTTTGGAAGTGCAAAGGGTTTCATCTTAGGGTGCTGAAAGGATGTTCTGAGCTATTGCATTAAATTTTATTTTTACACAATTATATTAAATTACATCCTGTGTTAGTTATCCCTAGTTGTATGTGTATAAGAAAATAGTTAATCTATTACCAACACTGATTTTGCAGATTGAAGAACAGAGGGGTAAAATAGTATTTTCATTTTTCTTTCTTTTTTTTTTTTTTTTGTAAAGACAGAGTCTCACTTTATCACCCTCGGTAGAGTGCTATGGTGTCACACAGCTCACAGCAACCTCTATCTCCTGAACTAAGGCGATTCTCTTGACTCAGCCTCCAGAGGAGCTGGGACTACAGGCGCCCACCACAATGTCGGCTATTTTTAGGTTTTTGCAGTTCGGCAGAGGCTGGGTTTGAACCTACCGCCTTTGGCATATGGGGCCGGTGCCCTACTCGATGAGTCACAGGTGCCGTCCAGTATTTTCGTTTTTTGATATATCTAAAAATACATTCCATGAATCATAGCCTGGAATTTGAGTTGAAACATGCTGGACTATAACATTTTCCATTTTTTCTCTCTTCTCTCAGAACAGGAAGAAGAATGAGAAACAAAAATATAGGTACCATTTCTGATAATGGTGAAATCTGTGATTCCAAGTCATAAAATACATACAAGTGAGAATTACCTGAAGTAGTAAATGCTAGCTGAGGTCAGTGGCTGGGATTATTGTGAATAAACAAAACACTTCAGGCTTTGACCTGTTGGAACATGTTTTGTGACTAAGCAGAACAGATGCTGATCATTGAAAAATAAAGATGAAACTGGTGTATCTCCAGCACATTCTATTGGGTAAAGCCCAGCCTTAGTCCTGCAGCTCTGGTCCTGGGAAAAGACAAGGTCCTGGGGCTCAAGGTCACATTGAGGAACCAGGGATAAAACAATTGTTGAAGAGAATGTTAAAAACTCAGAAAATGTAGAAATGCTACTATTGCCACAAAATGGAAGGGAATAAACTTAGTGTAATAGCTTATTTCTCCATTTTTTAATGATTATGGTTATCAGTTACCATTATATAAATAAAATATTATTCAAACTTGATGAATCTAATGTGAAAGGCATAAGTATGAGATAAAAAGACAAATACTAAGAAAAAATAGTTTAATCCATTACAACTAGATAGAGGAAATGACGGAGGAAGTAGCACATGATAATAATTATTCCATTTTTCCTGATAAGGGATAAGATACTCTCTTAAGAAATAGGAATGAGCATATCTTGCAAAGTTATTATGATAATATAAATGATTTTAAAATAAAAGCTTAATGAATGAGTGGAATTCAGACATACCTATACACAAATATAAGCAGAAAACAATATAATTAATTTTTTCATTATTTTATTGTAGCATATAGAGAAAACTGTGAACAAATCTTAAACATACTGTGTACAATTTTATAAACTTAAGGACACTTGGGCAGTACTAAGATGCCATCGTTGTCCAGGCAGAGTCTCAGGCCACTTTCATAAGTTTGGCCTGAACCTCTCCTAGTCTGGTCTCTGGGTCTAACCCCAAACCCCTTTCATTTTGTCTCTAAAATCTGGGACTGGTGGTTGGCTCGCCACCTGGCCCAACCACCTCAGTTCCCTCTGAACCTGGTCTGGTGGTGCCCAGACCCATCTCCATTGACTCACCTGTTGGAGATTTTGGGGGAATCATCCCATCTGCCACTGCAGGTGAGTGGAACTCCTGAACACAGCACTGCCCTTGGCCTGCCCCACACCCCTGTGTTCTCACAGCCCCTTTGTGTCTTCATTCATTCTCAACTAATTAGAGGGTTCTGTTCTAACACTGTGCTCTCTTCTGGGGTCCAAGATGTCAAATCATTTCTTTTTTCACTTCCAGCCCAGTCTAACCCTCTTTTCGACTTTTGGGTTCCTTAAGTTCTCTGAGAAAAATAGGGACCTCTGACCTTTCTCAGTTTTTCTTAGTTTTCCTTTCCTGGTTCTTAGAAAATAAGGGATGCCTTTTTTTCCACCCAGGTAGGGGAAGGACATCTGAGACATGTGTGGGGACCTTTGCTTTTCATCAGTGGACACACCCCGGGAGTCTCCCCCTTTGACTCAAAGAAGAGTTTTGCCCATAATGGCTCATATTCTACTACAACATGGCTTGGCCTCAGTACAAATTGGATACTGGGTCTATACGGCCTGAGAAGGGGAACTTCGACTTCAGTATCTTGAAGAATTAAATAATCTCCTCCAAAGAAATGGCAGGTGGGACTAAACTGCCTGTATTCAGGCCTTTTCTTTCCCTCCAGTCATACGTGATCTATTGGGTACTCCACCTTCCCTACTCCTGTCACCAACTTCAGCCCATGCTGGCCACACACTCCTGCAAGGTACCACCTACCGACTGGCCATCAACTCTCCCACATACCAACTCCCCTCTGGGATATTTCGGAGGTCAACAGTCATAAAGAAAGTATTTCATCACTTAGTTGGCCCCATCTCTCGGTCAGGCCCAATATTCAACATAAACTCCAAAACATAAAATAAAATTCAGAGCCCACAAATGGAACTTTTAGACTTGGCCTTCACAGTCTGTTAATAGAGATGGAGAAAGGAGAAAGAAAAATAGAAAATGGGACTGATAGCAGCCCGGGAGGAGACAAGTTTTTTTAAAGAGTGGCTGCCACTTTAAGTCTTCTTCAGAGACAGTTACTCCAAAGGCCCAGACAAGAAGACCGTGCCCTTCTATGAGATGAAAATCCTACCTCTTACGCTCACTGCAACTTTATTTTCCTGAAGTAACATTCCTCAGAAGCGTCCTCCGCTGAGACCCCATAACTCTGTCCTCTCTGTAAAACAGAAGCACACTAGAAGCCAGAATGTCTCCTCCCTGGAATAGGAGATGACATTTGCCTCCTGAAAACAGTTGTCCTCTAAGTCAACAAACAATGCTTCCATCTGACTTTGAAACGGACTCAACTTCATCACACCAGAATGGCCTTAAGGAACCAAAGCTCTGACAAAGGTAAGGACATTAATTCTAGTAAATACCAGCATCATGTCCTCCATTCTCCCTAAATTTTAAAGACCTCTATTTCTCTCTCCTATCACCATTATTAAAATAAAAAGTAAAATACAACTCTCCTCCTTTTTCTCAACTCACTGGGAGATAAAGTGCTTTTGCTCACCCTCTGTTATTTTCCAGTTCCTGCTGTCCAATGTTCACTCCTCCCTTAAATTAAAAACACTGGAAAACTCAAGCCTCTTGCACCTTTATCTCCACACCTTCTCAAAAACTCACTGACCACCTAATCCATGCCAAGTTCTGCTTCTTCCCTAAAACACACTCTGTTACAGCCCCACATGCACAACCTTTCACCAGACCAGTTCTTGCAAGAACCTTTCTATCTAGAACATTAAAAGTACCCTCAGAAAACACACAGAGACTCAAGAACTACTCCTTTTGTTCAACATTTCCACTTGCCTCAATGACACTGAGATCTTTCTCCTGTGAAGAACTCTTCCTCTCTACATGTCCCAACCAACAAGACCAGCACCTGCACTCTGGCCCTGCTTTCCCCTGAAATATCTCTCCTTCCAGGCATCGAATAGGTTCTGATCCCCTTCACACCCCACTTAGCCCTGAATGTGCCATCCAATCACTCCCTCTCCTATAGGACTGGGCATCACGGCAGAAGTTTCCACTGGAACTGCACCCTAGGAATTGCTACACACCAGTTCCAACTAGTGTCCGCTGAACTGGCCGAAAGCCTCCAGGAAGTCTCTGATCAGTTACAGCTCATTCAAGACCAGGAATGAATTTAGGGATGTTATCACAATGACTAAATTTATAAGAAACTGATTTTGCATGATCTTCATACGTATTTATGTAGCCAAGTAAAAGTTTGAACCATTTGCTGCAAGGCAGTAACTAAGAGGCAAGGTGTTAATATAAGAAACCTGACTTTCATTCACATGGCCAGCAAACTAAAGACATGGCAGACTACTGTCCCAAAGAGACATCTTAAGCTGATATGAATTTTAGACTCCTTTTGATCTCGAGCATAATGGCAGGGGAAGTTGAGTTGCAAGAGGTAATTGAGGACTGAGACATCTGGATGTAAGTGAGGGTCAAAGGAGGTTGCAGAACTTGACTGTGCTTGGTCATTTAGCTTTGGGAGATAAAGGTCAGGCCAGGCTGTTCCTAAAAATCTTTAACAAACCATTGTTGAATATGAGTATACTTTTCTTATCTTCCTAGGAGTTATTTTTGGGAAACTAGTAGTTAATCATTTTCCTTCTAGCCTAGTTATCACATGCAGAGCTAGGCAGATGCTTTTAACCTATACAATATTACTGCAGAGGGTCTGAAGCAAAATGGAGCTAGTTAAGCTAAGCCTCTCTTCCACCACTACATTTATTAGACTGCTAATTTGCTAATTCGTACTGAGAGGTAGGAATGATGTGTCTTTTCTCACAGAGAAACAAGGGAAGTTTCTCAGTGAGCTTCAAATCAGGAAAAAGAAAACTAATGATGACTTAAAGATAACGCATCAATCTTTAGACCAGAAATACAGCTTATACATAGGAAGCCCCAGATACCTTTGACAAGGACCTAATGCCATTACTAAAAATCTCCTTCTAAATCTCATATTTTCTGCTTCTGTTGGTTATGAGAGTTATTAATACTAATCTTCTAAACGAAACAACTGTTCAAGTTTTGCACAGGACAAATTTCTTTGTTGAGTTACCAGCAATTCATCCTTATTTATTAACATCTGTGCTCCCTTGGCCTCTAAACTTAACTATTTCAGCCTTTTCCATTTTGGCAGCCAAGCCTGTGGATTCTAGGAGTTCCTCATGTTGTCACTTCAATCCCCTGCCTCCACTCACCTCTGCACTCAACTATCGCATTGCTAATACAGTCTAGCCAATTTCTTTTGGCACCAGCCTGTAGCAGCATCTGCTAATATACCAGAAAGATTGTTCTAAGATCATCAGACTATTTTTTAGCCACACAGAAAAAGCTTATATATCCAGTTCTAAATTTAGTGCTTAAAGATAGAGTAGAATCTTAAGAAAAATCTAGAGTGCTTAATATTGTGAAGGAGATTATAGGATGAATTCTCTAAACCAGGACATTGGGGAGATAAAAAAGGGAGTTTTTGATAATGATGCCATGACAACAGACCTAACTGGCCAAATGGGATATATGGTGACTCTATAATTCAACATTTTAGAGAGGAGTTTTTGAAGCTTGCCCTTGAATTTTTTTTTTATTTTTTAATTCTTTTGTTAGCTTGTTTCTTTCCACAACTTACACCAATTTCCATAGCTGCCATGAGATGGTAACTTGCACTTCGACTGCATTACACAGGCACAGAAAAGATACCAAGAGGGAAACCATCCAGCAGCCTCTCTATTTTATATAAAATAAAATTTTCTATTAAAATTATAGTCCCATATCCATTACTCTTCACATAGCAGGTGGCCTGTGAACACTTCACTGATCCAGAATACAAGCACCTGGGCTCCAGATGATACGGTTATCCAGACAGGCAGCTTTGCCAGCAGAAGGTGAGCCATGGAATCAGATGGGCATCTTGACAATGAGAGCTCATAAAATAAACCATGTGGAGGCCCTTGAAAGAACTTCAAATCCTTCAGAAACTGGAGCAACTCACTACTAAGAAAATCCTGTGATGAACTGCCAAGATTCTATCTAATTTGCCTTATCTGTTATGCTATTTTGTGTAGATGATTAATAAAATGGCTTATGCATTTTATCACCTACCAAAGATCTTTGCATCTGAAATGTACTAGATATGCCATTACCAGAGGATTTCAGAGGGGAGCATCAGACTATGAAAAGATTAATATTTCACTCTGTATGTTTGATCTCTCTGGCAAGATTTAATATAATGTGTAGTTAGGCAGAAATTCCCAGTGGGAGAGGTTTCTAGGGTTTTCTTCAGTCCATTCCATCAGTCACTGAGAAGCAAATCAAAGATCCTAAATTTAAAAAATGGTGTGTGCAGGGAGGCATTTTTACTGTACTTGGCTTGTTCAGTTTTAGTGAAAATGATTTGGCATTTCCTTAACCACAGTATCACTTCTGCATCTTAAATATCATCCATGTCTATAACTTCAAATCTCAATTTACTGTGATTCTAAGGTGATAGTGCCGCATGATACCAATGGTTCTATATATATATATATATATATATATATATATATATATGTGTGTGTGTGTGTGTGTGTATTCATTACCTCTTTCTACTATTATAAAATGAAAATATAAAATTTTTCACCACTATTAAAAATGTACATTAATGGAGGAATCATTTTGATCATTGATTCTACCTAATTTTAGAAAGCAACCCTAACAGAAGTAAAAAAAAAAAAAAAAAAAAGATGGCATTAATGTCAAAGAGAAGATAAGGATATGTATCCATATATAAAGCACCTATTATGTTCTGGATAGTGTATAAGGTAGTTTATGTGAAATGTCTCATTTAATCCTTAAGATAACTCTGAAAGACACATCATATTATCCTCATTTTGAAGCTAAGGATATTAAAGTTCAATGATTAACTTACTTGATGTTGCACAATTAGTAAGTAAAAAAAAAACAGGCACTCAAATTCAGGTTTGGCTTTCAACCCCCTAATTATCAAGTATACAAAGACATCCACCACTCTATACTCTTCATATAAAAGATGAAATCACTAGGGGATATCCAAGTCCAATCATCAATTTAAGATCTCATAGCAAGTAGTTCTTGTCAACTCTCCTAACTCTCTCTATAGCAAAACTGTATCTAAACTGATAATTCTCAGTCTTACCTGAAATAATTTTATGAATCAATTTGTGATTTTCTATGTAAATAACTTAGCATTACAGCTTTCCCTGAACTCATCTCTTTGGTGACCATATGTTTAAAAAGTTATTAACTGTCACCACCTCAGTGGAAAATCATTGCACTGTAACATTAACATTAGATCATAACCCTGGTCTTATCTAATAGACCAATATGTGTTATAGAGAAAGAGTTTTTAATTGCTTAAATTCTCAGTAGATACCAAAGCGATTTTTCATTGATCATCATAGTACCTGCGAGACTGTTCTCTGTTTAGATGTCATTCTTAATCTTTTTTTTTTTTTTGCAGTTTTTGGCCCGGGCTGTGTTTGAACACACCACATCCAGCATATGGGGCCAGTCCCCTATGCCTTTGAGCCACAGGTGCCACCCGTCATTCTTAATCTTAACATAAAATTTTATGACTGATGTAAATTATGTTCTGGATATCTTCACTTTCTAAAAACATTTTTAGGAATATTACATTGACTTGGTCCTATAGGAAATAAACTTGCATCTTTTACAGCTCATTGTTTCACTGATGTTTTCATACCAAGCAAACTAATGATACTTTATATTCTACCACAAAGCAATAATCATAGAACTGTAGAACTCCAGGTGACCTTAGAAAGCAATGAGCCCTAACTTCCACTTTATAGTGAAGGAAACAGAGATCAAAAAGGGATATATGATTTCTTCAAGTCTTCAGAGCCTTGATCTTTGGTCTTTTCTTTCAGGGGACTTTCCACCAGAATTTAGTTACAAGATCATCACAATTTGTAATTCTGAAGCAAGGCTGGAAATTCCAATTCTACAGTTTGTGAAAGTGTGGTGGCAACCACACTACCATGTCAAAAGCAATTACAAATCCTGGATCCTAAACTGAGAGGCTAAAACCTTCTTGAATTCTGAATAGCTATTGATATCGGAAGAAACATTACAGTGATAGCACCTAAAAAGTATCTTTAGTTGCTTTATTATTAGTTCTTGAAAGATATTTAGGGATCAAAAGTAAAAAAAAAAAAAAAGAGAGAGAGAGAGAGTGAAGGAATCTATTGGCTATTCTAAAATGAAAGAAAAACATGCTGCCTCTTCCTATGTACACACAAAACCAAAGCATATACTCAGAGCCTCTGGAAAATACACTATATGGGGCAAAGAACATAACATTGCAAAAAATTTAGTAATCACATTTGGCTATCTTTCAGGTGGGAAAATGTCTTTTTGATAATCATAAAGATTATTTTTTGTAAAAGAAAAATGTTTAATGACATTAAAAAGTACAATCAATTACTAGAGTTGCTTTTGTTTGGCATTTTTTATTTTACTTTACTACATTGCAAACAAACTTATGAATTAGAAAAAAAATTAGACCCCCTGTAGCTGTATAAAATGGTAAGTCCCCCATTTTTCTATCATTTTCATCAGTGGGTGAATTATCTGAGCAATTTCCTTCTGCACTGAAGTGTCAGTAGTGTACCTCATCCATTTCTTCTAGATTCTACCTTTCTTTAGTTTGAAGGCATCATCCTATATCTATGATTAAAGTAAAATTATTTAACAATATAAAGATTTATAAAGCAAAATTATGGGTATACTCAAAAGTTTCTTGATACTTGTCCCTTCATAAGGTGGTACCTACTTCCAATCATCTTCAGGGCAGGCTATACTTAGGTTACTCACTTCTAATAAACAGAATGTGACAGAGGTGACAGACAATCAGTGACAGACAATATCTGAGAATAAGTCAGATATTGAGTAAGTCAAATATTGAATAAGTCAAAATAAGTTGGCATTTTCTCCTGTTCTTTTTCCCTTGGATCACCAGCACTGAGAGAAGTCAGTATCCACACCAGTTCAATGAAGATAGTCATGTGATAAGGAATTGGGGCCCCTAGCCAGTTATGTAATACTTATTCTCCTTGTTTCATCATTTATCTATTTTATATTTATTATACATGTACTATATGCAAAACATTAATTTATTCAAATAACTATGAACAGTATTAAAGGGTTTTAATCAAGAGTGTAACACAATGTGGATAGGTTATGGAAGAGGGTGATCTTTTTACCAGGTAAGTTGGTCAACATCATCATCCTAATTATGCTCCTTCCAAAATTACAATTGCATTTAGAATGAGTGTCAGGCTCCTTAAACTGGTTCATACATTCCCACGTGATCTTACCTCTGCCTACCAGTCTGACCTCTTTGCCAGCAGCTGCATCATCATCTATAGCATCCTATGACAGCCCTTTTATTTTTCTCAAACAAGTCAAGCTGCATCCTTCACTGGCTCTTCCTTCTCATCTTTCTTCTTCTGTAATTTAGCTATGAAATTAAATGCCTTCTCTTTAAGATGACTCTTCTGATCCCACAATCTCATGAAGATACTCTTTCCCTTTTAGATAACCCTGTCTCCATGCTTTTCATAGTGCTTACTGTTGTCAAATATTTTTTCTATTTATTTATTATTTTTCTTCCCCTACCTAAATACAAAACTCAGCCTGGTAGTGTACTTATGTATTATGTTTACTACTGTACTCTAAGATTCAAAGAGATAGATCCAAAATTACTACTCAGCAATTTATGCATTTAATGGATTAATTATTGAAAATAAATGCACAGTTGGATAAGAAAAAAAGAGGACTCGAGGATCATTCCTCTATTTTTTACTTGAGCAAAAGGATGGAAAGTGGTATCATTTAAACAGATTTAAGATTGAAAAAGAAAGAAGTTTGGGGGGATAAGGAAGCAATAACTTTGGATGACTCGTGTTACATTCCATATTTCTGTTAGATATCAAAGTAAAGGTATCAATTTGTCAGGTCGTTACCAACTCTGAATCTCAGTAGTAAACTGGACGGTGGAATTACAAAAAAAATTTCAAACTTTGCACCATTTACAATATCAACAATCACAATTATAACATCATTCATATTATACACATACACACACACACACATATATATATACATATATATATGGTGTATGGCCCACTGATATTGGTAGAGATTACACATGATCTTAAATTTTATATTTTTAGGATTAGATTAGCTCATCTAATCCTAAAAGCACTGTTTCTATTTCATTTTACAATTTAAGAAATTTAACTACCAAGAGCCTCAATAGCATACCTCAACAAATACAGCTAATAACTTGTGAATCTGTGATTCAAACTCAAGTAGTCTGATTTTGTAATTTACTTGCAATCATGATGTTGGAAAAAGAGAAGTGAAAGAAAAGTAAGATAAGGAATAAACCTGGGGTTGTTTTAATATTGGGGATGAACAATAGAGGAATATGAAGAAAATTAAAAAGCACAGAAGAAAGGTAGGGGAAAACGAAAACAGAGATTGTATCTTCTCTGGAACTAAAAGAAAATAATACTTACAGAATTTATCCTAGAAAAAGCTAATTTGTGTCAGACATTGCTGAAATCTGGAAAAAAAGGATAGAAAAATTTCCCCCGATTTCAAAATACAGATAGGTGACAGCCGTTCTGCATAAAAGCAATCACTTGTGACACAGAATGGATGAAAACCCAAAGGTGAATATTAGGCAGAAAGTAAACAAGACAAGAGTCAAACTTTTGTACACATCAAAAAATATACACCTTGTGATCAGGTGGGGTGTATCCCTGCATTCAAGCTTGATTTAACATATGCAAATCAATCAAGTGATACATTACATCAACAGAATAAAAGGCAGAAATCACAAGATCATCTTAATTGACACAGTAAAAGCAGTCAACAATGTGTAACATTCTTCCTTGATAAAAATTCTCTGAAGTTTGGGTACAGAGGGAAAGATCTTGAACCCAACAAATCAAATGCCATTTATGAAAACCCCACAGCTAACATTATAACTGTGGGGGAACTGAAAGCTTTTTACTAAGATTTGGTATGAAGCAAAGATGCCCACCCTGACCACCTCTCTTCACCACAGGACTGAAAGTGATACTAGCAAGAGCAATTATATATATATACAATATATATATAATTAGATATTTTTAAGAAAAGAAAGACAGCAAGGAAATAAAAGTTATCAAAATCAGAAAAAAAAGTAGAATCATCCCTATGATGATACGATCATCATACGATTGCAGATGATACGATCTTATATGTAACAAATGCCAAAGACTTCACAAAAGGTCTGATAGAACCAGTACATGAATTTAATTTAATAAAGTTGAAGGACACAGACTCAGCACCTGTCTCTCAACAGGCTAAGGCACCAGCCAAGTACACCTGAGTTGGCGGGTTCGAATCCAACCCGGGCTGCCAAACAACAATGACGGCTGCAACAACAACAAAAAAATGGCCGGGCATTGTGGCAGGCTCCTGTAGTCCCAGCTACTTGGGAGGCGGAGGCAAGAGACTCGCTTGAGCGCAGGAATTGGAGTTTGTTGAGGTTCTGTCTCAAAAAAAAAAAAAAAGTTGAAGGACACAAAATCAACATACAAATATCTGTAATATTTTGTACACAAATAACCTAACAAAATAAAAAGCAATCCTATTCACCATAGCATTAAAAACAATACTTAAGCTATAGATTAGCTTCATAGTAGGGCTGAGTACATTGGATACTTTTTCTTCCATTCTTGAGATATTTTGCTATGAAGATAGCACAAGAAATGGGGAAAGGGGCAAGGGAGGGAAGGGGAGAGAGGGAAGATGGGTGGAGGGAAGGTGATTGGTGGGATCACACTTACGGTGCATCTTACAAGGGTACAAGTGAAAATTACTAAATGTAGAATATAAATGTCTTCATATAGTGATTAAAAGGCCATGAAGGCTATAAATAGTTCAATGAAAATATTTCAGATTGTATATAATGAAAGCACAGTGTGCCCCATGACTG
>CAUYON010059655.1:0-19112 GCA_963573935.1 Arctocebus calabarensis | reverse complement strand
TGAGGGACACTAAGGTGAAACTCAGGGGTGGGGGACACTGAGGTAAAGCTATGGGATGGGGGACACTGAGGTGAAACTCAGGGGTGGGGGACACTGAGGTAAAGCTATGGGGTGGGGGACACTGAGGTGAAACTATGGGGTGAGGGACACTGAGGTGAAACTCAGGGGTGGGGGACACTGAGGTAAAGCTATGGGGTGGGGGACACTGAGGTGAAACTCAGGGGTAGGGGACAATGAGGTAAAACTATGGGGTAGGGGACATTGAGGTGAAACTCAGGAGTGGGAGACACTGAGGTGAAACTCAGGGGTGGGGGACACTGAGGTAAAGCTATAGGGTGGGGGACACTGAGGTGAAACTCAGGGGTAGGGGACACTGAGGTAAAACTATGGGGTAGAGGACATTGAGTTGAAACTCAGGAGTGGGAGACACTGAGGTGAAACTCAGGGGTGGGGGACACTGAGGTGAAACTCAGGGGTAGGGGACACTGAGGTAAAGCTATGGGGTGCGGGACACTGAGGTAAAACTCAGGGGTGGGAGACACTGAGGTGAAACTCAGGGGTGGGGGACACTGAGGTGAAACTCAGGGGTGAGGGACACTGAGGTAAAGCTGTAGGATCAGGGGGCAGGATATACCCACACTGAGCACACAGACTCCTGTCACCAGGGAATATTTTTGGCCAAGCTGAGCCACATAGATCTGCCCGCACTCACCTATTATGCTGAAGACTATGAAGAAGATGGCGTAGGCACGGTTCTTAGAATATGCAGGAATCATCACTGAGAGAAAAAAGATACCCGAGAAGCTGAAAATCCACTGACAGCCTGGGCACATCCTGACCCCACACCATCCGCCATCTCAACGAAAGAAGGCTCTGCCCTGGGAGTGCTGAGGCCTTCGAGTCCAAATCCCTATCCTTACGCCACCATTTGCACACCCTTGGGACCAAGAAATTCCCTAGCAAGGAGGATCATCCTTATGCAGAAGTGAAGTCAGCCTCCCTGTGATATTCCTCACAGGCAGTTCAGCTCTGCCTGGGGTGACTTGCCAGGACTCATAGGACACATGGGACAGCACCCAGGGCCTGGCAGGACAGCACTCCCTGGGTGTGGAAGCTCCCTGGCTGCCCTCCTGGGAGGGTCTCTACGGCTGGTGACCATGCCTGAGCCCAGTATGAAAGGCCCAGCCAGGGTGGCCTGGCCCCACACAGCCCAGGAGGACCACAGCTTCCTCCTCCTGGCCACAGCCCACATGTACAGCTGGCGCATGTGTAGCAGCCCGACCCAGCACAGCCAGCCCAGACAAAAGGGCCTCTCACGTGCAGGGCAGCCAAATGACACCTGACAGTGAGGCCGGGGAAGCCACCAGAGGAAGCCCACTGAGCACTGCCATCTGATACACAGAAAGGATGCCTGTCACTTGTAGCTTCTCAGAATGAGGAGACAAGGGGAAGGAAGAAGCAAAGAGAAGGAAAATAGAGCCAGCAAAAGTACAGAGGGAAAGAAAACAGCAACAACTGGGAAAGGGAACACCGAACAGAAGAAAGTAGAAAAGAGAAAGAAGCCCAAGGAACGCCGTGGCGACCAAGGCCAGCAAGGAACGCCACCCTTCCCTCCCCCATTGCCGAGACAAAGGCGGAGAGCACTGTGAGAGTTCTGTGGCTCGGCACCCTCGCCCTGCACACACCATCAGGGTTGTTGGCGGTGGTCAGCAGCACCAGGAGCGAAGTCAGAGCATCCGGCAGGTTCCGGAAGTAGGTCAGCCTCTCCCTTCTCTGCCAATCATCCTGCTGAGAGTAGAAGTGGCAGCTCCAGCAGCCGCTAGGTCCCCACCCACGGGCTGTGGGGGCAGCCAGCAGAGCCCCAGACCCCAGGCCCAGCAACCTGGAACCATCCACCCGGCTGTCTGGCACCTGCCTCCTCCCATCATTTCTCAGAGACTCTGAGTTCATGGCCAGATAGGACCAAACTCAGAGTCCCTGGGCACCAGAGCAGGTGTCCAATGAGGCCATACACCCACACAGATGCTGGCCACTGAAGCAGGTCTGCTCAGAACCACAGTGAAAAGCCCTCGCCAGTTTAGCTAAGAGCATCACAGCCTGCCACACGGGGAGGGAAGAGCCAGAACCTGGGTCAGGACCCAACAGCAGAGCCCTCACCTGCTCTACAGCCTGCGCATCAGGGGCCCACAGCTGCCCATGGGACTCAGAGGCCTGGTCTTGTGGTTTACCAGCAAGGGACATCTGCGCCCACGCCCTACCCTGGGGTCCCTCCTAGGTGGGCTCCCAGACTCGAAACACAGTGTGTGGTGACTCTACTCAGGACTCAAAGCCCAGGGTTCTCCCAAGGGCCTCGGCACACAGGCAACTGTGCCTGCCAAGCCTCTCGGCCAGAAGATGGGTGGCCCTGTAAACAGACTGGCAGTACAAACTATGGGGACAGGGGCACAGGATATACAAAACTATCTCATCTTGAGAAGGACCAACTCTGTGAGCCACCCACAATGACTCTTTCCTGCCCAGAATGCCCTTCCTGCCTCAGGGCCCAGGGACACACTGCAGACACCAGGGCTTCCAAGTCCCCATACATAAAATGGCACTGCCCCCAGTCTGCCCAGTCAGGGGCCTTGAGGACAGGTGAGCCAACCACTACAGAGGTAGGGGACGCAGGAGTTCTAAGGTCGAGTACTGCCGGGCACAGAGCCCCAGACAGGGGCAGGATGCTGCTGGGGGAGAGGGCGGAGAAGGCAGCCCCACCTGGGCATCACCTTCGGAGGCCTGCCCACCCTGGACCCCAGGAACGGCAGGATCCGAAAGCTGAGGTCAGCACTCCTGGGCCTGCCCCACCCACCCTGACCTGCCACATTCCTAAATGTAAAGCAACCCCCAACACTGAGCACCCACTGTGGGAACTGCCTGTCCTGACTAGATCAGCCCCTTGCGCAGCTAAAACGAGAGAATGTAGGAAGCATTCCAGAGAAGACCAGGAAAAACACCAGTTTGGTGACATGTTTCAGCCACTACAGTGAGACAGTTCCTCCTACCAACTGAGGAATGTCCCTGCACCTCAGGACACCTCATGTTTGCTGTTCTACAGACAAGGACATCGAGGTCCAGGGAGAAGACGACTCCCCAAGGCAGGCAGAATCGCCCGAGCCACACTAGGTGCCTCCTGGCAAGTCTCCTGCTCCTCTCCTACAAATCCATGCCCCCAGGAGCGGCCTCCAGGCACGACCTCCCTACCCTGGAGCCCTGAGCCTGCAGGGGAGCAGAAGGAGCCTGGTTTCTCACCCAGCTACTGCCAACCAACCAGCAATGATGGACCTGTGCCAGGCTGTGGCCCGGACCTAGAAAATCATCTGTCAAGTGGGATGAGGCCATTGCTACTGCTGGGGGACCACATAGCCCCAACACCGAGCCCATTTCTTAAAAATAATTCTAAGTCAGAACTTCATGGTGACCAAGGCCAGCATGCTGGCATAGTACAGTGTTCAAAAAGGGGTGAAAACAAGGCCAGGCCCTCATTCTCAGTTGGCAGGGGCCAGGGAATGCTGATGAAGACCACCCGGGAGTGAGACCCAGCTCCCCACATAGGCCAGGTTGGCAAGGGAACACAATGACAATGGTCAAGGAACCCAGAACAGGTCAGCCACCAGCACACGCTCATCTGAACTGCAACCTCGGGCAAACTACACTCTTGCCCAGATCAAAATGAGTAACCATCTTTCTCCACAATTAAACAATACCCCCCTGCTCAGCCCAGTTCCCCTTCATGGGCAGAAACCCATGCCTGGAGAAGCCAACCCTACCAGGCACCTCGGGACACTTGGCATTTTTTTTTTTTTTTTTTGTAGAGACAGAGTCTCACTTTATCGCCCTGGGTAGGGTGCCGTGGCGTCACACTGTTCACAGCAACCTCCAGCTCTTGGGCTTAAGCGATTCTCTTGCCTCAGCCTCCCGAGTAGCTGGGACTACAGGCGCCCGTCACAGCGCCCGGCTATTTTTTTTGTTTTGCAGTTCGGCCGAGGCTGGGCTTGAACCCGCCACCTTCGGTATATGGGGCCGGCGCCCTACTCGCTGAGCCACAGGAGCCGCCCCCGACACGTGGCATTTTTGAGACACAGGCCCACAGCCCCAGTCTTGAAGCCAAGCCTGTTACCACCTGCAGCCCCCCACGTTGACTCTGACTACTCAGCCTGGGCTCTAGGAACTAGCAGTGACTGTAGCCACCACTGAGATTCCATCAGCTATCCCACTGCAGTGACCCAGCTGCCCCTGCCTTCCACAAACACACACAGAGACACCTGCAGACACAGATGCAGATGGTGCACGTATGCACACACACACAGACACATAAACACAGATGCACACACCCGGGGTGGGGGGGTGCTCAGGCCCTTGAGGCTGACTCCTTCTACCTAGGGTTGGAAGACAGCCTTCAGTCTGCCCTCCCTGGACAGCACAGGCACAGCCCCAAATGTCACCGCAAACTTACAAAGACCAGCCTTGGCCAAGCACTGCCCACACTCCCAGGACACTCTCCAGCAGGAGACAAGCAGCCAGCCCCAGCCCTGAGGACAGTGACCCTGGCCTGGACAGACACACAATATGGCGGGTAAGGGGCAACAAGGCAGGCGCCAAGGTGGCCAGAAAAGAGGATGTGGAGACAAAGCAGGGAGAGGCTGTGAGTAGTGGGGCCACTCCAGGAGCTAGAGCACCCCTGGAGGGTGCAGGGAACACCAGGTGTCAGCAGATACGAGAGGTGTGATGAGCACTAGAGAAAGAACCAGCGTTATCACCCAGGAGAGCTGCCTGGCAGGCAGGGGCAAGGAGGGACACGGGAGGGGCTAGAAAAGGGACAGGGAGATTGAGGGGGTGTCTCGGACAGTGGCATAAACTGGTCCTCCATCTCTGCCAACCTAACCCAAGAACTAGCACACAGTTTGCCCTGGATTAGGCAAGCCCGGCCCCTGCGTCCATCCCGGCTCAGGGCAGCCCCGTCATGGCCCAGTCCACCAGGTCCTCACCTTCTCGCTAGTAAACAGCAGCATCCCGAACATGGTGAAGAGACACAGGTGCAGCGCCAGCAGCAGCCCAACACTGGGGAGCACACGGCACTCAGCAGCAGGCAAAGCACAGCCCGCAGGCCGTGTGGGATGGGCAGGGCCTGGGGGCAGCGACCTGCCTGCCGGGCTCAGTTAAGGGAGTACCCAGGAGCTGGAGCAGAGACAGGCAGCATCTTGGTCCCCCCCGCCAGCACCTGCCTTATGCTCAGCCATGGAGTCCAGAGCATGTCCGGTGCTGCCTAGCAGAGCCCCTTTTCTTTGTCAGGGACAAATACAACCCCGGGGCCCAGGAGAAGCAGTGTAAAGGACCCGGGACCCTCAGATCAGAGAGGGTCCATCCAGACCATCCATCTGGTCTGGCAGTGAGGAAGCCAGGCACGGGAGTCACTGGGGACCCAGCAGCACTACCACTGACAAGAACAGATGGACAGGGGTCCAGGAAGGCAAGGCAGAGTAGAGGCTGGACAGAGGCTGGGCTTGGAATGCAGGTGGTGACAGAACCAAGTCAGAAGCAACTCGGTCTTACAAAGCCTATACAGAGAGCACGCCAGTCCCAAGGGCACACCAACTCCGAGTTGCGTATAAGACAGCAGAGGGGAGGGCTGGTCTCAGAGGGATGGGAGGGGACAGGAGAGGCCAAGCAGGCCCACTAGGAAAAGCATTCACAGGACTCCCAACTTTCAAACTGGAACCAGAGGACCCAGGACACTCACCACCAGCCTCCCCGCCAACCTGGGAGAGAGGGAGCCAGCTGCAAGGAGCCCCACTTGGCATGGCCCACCCACCAGCCCGAGAGCCCACCTGGCCATCTGTGGCAGTGACCACCTGATGCACTTCAAGGTCTTCTTCATCATGGAGGAGTTCTGCAGCAGGAAGAAGGGCCGGAGGACCCGGCGCACACGCAGGAGCTGCAAGAGACTCAGGAAACTGAGAACCCCGTGTCCTAAATCCCACCCACACCTGCCACCACAGGGCCAAACAGACCAGAGACCCCAGTGCCCTCGGGCCACCCTACAAGCCCTGGGCTTGCAACTGGGGGTCTGGGTCCCAGAGTTGGCTTTTAGGCCCTCCCCGGGCCACACGCCTCCACTCTCCTTCCTCGGCTCAGGCCTCTGTGTCTCTTGACACCAGGGCTCCCCCACTGCAGAGTCTTTGTCCCTGTCCATGTCAGAGGCTGTTTCCGCTGCCCACTGAGGGCACAACTGAAAAGCATGGTGGCTGGCGTGCCTCCTTCCGCCTCTGCCTCCTGCTCGGAAAGCACCTGGCAGCCCCCATGCCCCTGTTAAGCCCCTGCCCATCTCAGAGGACCATCCCTGCCTCCTCCCTCCTCAACCTCTTCCCTCTACTCTGCCTCCTCCCAAAGACACCCAGCTCTCCACCCCCACTCACACTCACCCACTGCACTGCCCACACTAACACACACTCACACCTACTCACACTCACACGTACCCTGCCTCCCACTTCCTGTGATGAGCCCAGCCCACTCAAGGGTTGGCTTTGTCACCTTCCCCCCAACATACTACCACACCTTCCACTCACAACAAATCCCCGCTCACTCCACACTTCCCTGCTCTTGTCCCCTCAACCATCCTCTCCCAGGCATGGGACCCACTCCCAAGTCGTTAAACCCACAAACGCCCCCCAGCCCTACCTCACGCTCTCAGCCATCAGATGGGCTGCTGCTAAGCTCCCTGAGCCTCCAGCAGCCCCTCTGCCTGGCCATGCATCTCCTCCCTCTGACCTTACACCCTGATCCAAAATCATCCATCCTGCGACTTTAAGAATCGTGTTTATCCTTTGGATTCTTCCCACAGTAGATCTCAAATCCAACCTCTCAGCTCCAACCTCACAACCTACTCAACATCTAGTCCTGGAAACACAGAGCTGTCAGCTCCCTATACAAAACCAAAATCTCTCGATGGCTGGCCCTGCTCTGACTGAGGCCTGCAGAGTCCCAGGGAGCAGGCCCCCAGCTGCAGCCCTCCCTGCTGGTCTCTGCTCAGCTGGCTGGCTGTCCCCAGCTGTTGCGGCACAGTACAGCAGCCCTGCCTCCTCTAGTGGTGTTCTGGGCCCCTTTCTGTCACCACACCCACCACACTTTGGGATGAGCCTGGTGGGGAACTAGCCACACCTTCACAGCCTTGCAAATGTGCTTTGGGTCATAGAAGGCATCTTACAGGGACCCAGCACTCACCAGCAGCAGCTGGCAAGAGCCTCAGTGATACTCAGTGCTGCTGCCAGCGGAGGCGTGTAGGGCACAGCATGGGCTCTGAACTCCTGGCCACTCGGCAGGGCTACTCCCTAGCCAGGAACAACTAGGCCCAGGGGAGGAAACGAGAGTGGCAGCATTTCCACTTCCCACTCTGCCAATCTGTGCCCAAGGGAGAGATGCTTCCAGCAGGGACAGTCACTGAACCCACTGAGCTGGACAGTAACTTGTTCATGGAGAGGAGGCTGATGTGCTGAGGGGGTGAAGGACTCCAATTTCCATGGACATTTGGACTGAGTCAGGTGTCTTCTGGGGCACCTCTTAGTACACCCATGTACAACAGGAAAAATTATCAGAGAACTTCAGCCATCAAAAAAAAGCAGGACCAGCCAGGCACTGAGAAGAGGGATCTCCTGAGCTCAGGAGTTGGACACCAGCCTGAGCAAGAACAGGATACCATCTCTTCTAAAAAGAGATAAACTAGCCAGGTGTTGTAGCAGGTGCCTGTAGCCTGGGAAGCTAAGACAGGAGGATCACTTGACCCAAGAGTTTGAGGCCGCTGTGAGCTAGGTTGATGCCACAGCACTCTAGCTTTTCAGGACCCTGAAACCAACATCACTGAGCTTCTGGAAGGCACCAAGTGCTGGTGGGGCAGCATCACTCCCAGAGGGCAGGGGGCAGGTCTCAGGTCTATAGGCCCCAGTCCTGAGCTTCCAAATGCTAATAACCCCAACCTCCTTCCTGTGTACTCCCACTCTGCCACCAAGGTATGGGACTGCTTCCTACTGTTCTGCCTTCCACTAGGTTCCCAATTCACTTTTTTGGTTACTTAACATCTCTCTAAGTCTCTACACTCAATTCTCTCTACTAAAGTACCTGACAGACCCTGGCGGATACACCTGACTCCAAACCAACCTTTCCTAGCTCTGTGCTACCAAATGCAAGGGGAGGTGCTTCAGGGTGCCCAGATACAAAGATTCTGCAGTGAAGAGGTTTACAGGAGGCCAGGGACATGGGTTTTCTTACTGCTGGGCCTCACAGAGCTTAGGCAGGTAACTCTTGGGCTAAGTGAGGCCCTGGGTGGTACTTTCATGAGGGACTCAGCAAGTTGAGGAATTAGGCCAAAAAGTGTCCAGCCAAGAATTAGGGGCCCTGAAACTTGCTCCCAGTGTTCTCCCCTCACCAACAGGATAACCCAAGAGAAACTTCATGGCTTCTCTAGGCCTCAGTGCCTTCATATGCAAGGTGGGAAGGAGGCACCCTGGCCGATGGGTGACTAAAGTGCTTCAGAGATAGGCAGTACCAGGCAGCTGTGTGGGACAATTGCAGGCCTCAGACCTTGCCCAGCACTCACCTGGGCCACAGCACCTCGCACCCACAGCCTCACAGGGCTCCCTGCTTCACCACTTACCTCCTGACAAAGGAGACTCACAGACACAGTCCAGTCTACCAGCGACACGACCAGCACCCCGAGGTAGCCCAGCAGCCAGAGGCTCTTCTTGAAATGGGCCCACCCAAACAGGTAGAACTGCAAGAGAGACAGTGGCCAGTCAGTGAGCAGCCACAGAAGCCGGCCCACAGCCAGTAGGAGGGCCCCAGTACAGACGAGCGGAGATGCGGCAACCAGAACGCACAGAGCCCCACGAAATGGTGAGGGCCAGAGAGCATTCAGAGGGGCAGGCACTGACCAGGGGCCGGGCAGAGCCCCCGGCTCAGTGACTAGACTCACTATGCAACCTGAGGCGCAGCACCTAACTCTGTGGCCTCGGTTTCCTCAAAAACTGGGAATAATTTTATAACAGAGGGTTCCTGCCTGCAGAGGTCACAGCTTGCCAAGATGCTCTCTTTCACCTTTTGAAACTTCCCCAAAGTGCCAGTCATTCAAAAAAGGCTAATGACAACTTCTCATCAGTTTCAGTTCCAGTTTCAAAATGCCCAGACCTCCTAATCACATGATGTGATGAGCTAAAAATGAAGAAATAAGAAAATACCTGGGGCCTACAGTGGCACACACCACGGTCCAGCCACACCCTCCACTCAGCACACAACCCAACCCTCCCACAGGGCCTGCAGGGCAGCGCTGGACAAAGCCACCACATGACCATGTGAGGCCACAGGAGCCCACAGGCCAGGCCGAGCAGCAGCAGGGTTGCCCCTGTGGCAGGCTGCAGCCTGGGTCATGACCTAATGCCATGGGTGTACATGTGACTGTGGTGGGCCTGGGACTACGGCGCTGGGATCACTGACAAAAGCAATCGAATGCATGGCCCACACAAGACCCAGCCACCCTGTGCCCCATGAAAAGTCACTAAGGCCCCAACCAAGCTCAGGAGCTTCTGAGCACGACAGGGCCCTTCTCCAGCCTCTGGACGGATTCGGGTCAGAGACAGAATCCAGTCAGACACACAGAAGCTCCCGTGTGGGCAAGAGACCCTTCTTCTGCCCACATCCAGCTCCTTCCCTCCTCCCTTTGGGGGTGGCAGGGTGAGCCTTGGAAAGACCTCCTGATCCTCACTTGTTCACCTGGGTCTCTCCTCACAGAGGCAGGGCCAGAGGCCTGACCATTCCCAGAGGCCCTGCAAGGCTGCACACCCCTCCCCACAGCACAGCCTTCTGGGGAGGGAGAAAATCTGATACAGCCTCCGCTTCATGGCCCCAACTTGCCCAAGAAACCAGGGTCAAAGTGTAAAGTCAGGTAAGGAAGCAGCGGGCTCCAGCAGTGTTAGAAATAAATGAAGAAAGCAGCAGTCAGAGCCAGGACGGCCAGGCCACTGCGGCAAGTGCAGAGGGCCATGGCACTCGGGCTGCTGCCCACTCACCTTCACAGAGAGGTCGACAGTGAAGACCAGCAGGCACAGCACCTCCACGCTCTCTGTCAGGCCGCAGGGTGGCTCCCAGGGCGGGGAGCGGTAGCGCACGTCGGCCGTTTTACTGAGTGAAGAAGGGATTTCGATAAAAGCCAAAACCAGGATCAGAAAGATGGTGAAGCTCAAAGTCCTGAAAAGAGGACAAAAACTAGTTAAAATGCAAGAATCAGGCTCGGCGCCTGTGGCTCAGCGGGCTAAGGCGCCAGCCATGTAACCCTGAGCTGGCGGGTTCGAATCCAGCCTGGGCCTGCCAACCAACAATGACGGCTGCAACCCAAACAAAAATAGCCGGGCGTTGTGGCGGGTGCCCGTAGTCCCAGCTACTTGGGAGGCAGAGGCAGGAGACTCGCTTAAGCCCAGGAATTGGAGGTTGCTGTGAGCTGTAATGCCATGACACTCTACCCAGGGTGACAGCTTGAGGCTCTGTCTCAAAAAAAAAAAAAATGCAAGAACCACAGCCCTCCATGACCAAAAGGCTGAACAGCAAGGCAGACTCCACTGGTCTAAAGGCGGGAGCTGGCACCTTTTGGGTTATGGACACTCCTTACTACAAATACCAGTAATCTGATCAAGACTTGAATGCCTTTTGCTAATCTAAGTGTTCTGGAAGGAACCCCTCATCACCAAAGAAGATTTTCCATCTAGAAGCTGGACTCTGCTCTGGGAGGAAGCTTCCTTACACTCATGGGGAGAGGACTTGCCTAGACCCCAAGGCCAGGTGAAGCCAGCCTCCCTCTCCCCAAGTGAGTCTGGGAGCATTCTCACCGCTGGCATATGTCCGAGTAATACCATCGATAAAGCCACACCGAGCGGGCGTCCATGCGGTGGTTGATAGAGCGGTACTAGAACGTAAAGGTC
This sequence comes from Arctocebus calabarensis, assembly GCA_963573935.1. Taxonomy (NCBI): domain Eukaryota; kingdom Metazoa; phylum Chordata; class Mammalia; order Primates; family Lorisidae; genus Arctocebus; species Arctocebus calabarensis. Next base: position 8,115 of record CAUYON010059655.1, on the reverse strand, counting down.
ACAAAGAGGTGCATGAGCAGGTATCCCTCTGACCTGTGCCCCTCACCACGCATAGCTGCAGGCAGTGCCCCCTCTCACCCAAGACATGCCCAAGTCAGCGGATAGGCCATGTGGACAAGGCCTGCCCTGACCCCACAGGCTCAGACCACAGCAAACTGCATGGGACCCAGCAACTGAGCACTCCTTAAGGCCTGGCAGGCAGGTGCCTGAGCAAACACGCAGGGAGCATCTGCTGAAGGTACAGCCACATCCTTGGCCTGCCTGGAAGACTATCTTCCCTGGGCAAGGGCGACCATCCCACCCCCAGGGCAACTGTGGCTTCCTCCAAGATGCCCCCCCATCCCCCTACCTAGGACCTAGAAGGGGTGGTCAATGACAGCCTCAGAAGATGTCCCTCAGGGGACTAAGGAGAGCTGCACCCAGAGGCCCAGCCATCATGGTGATCCTAACCAGCAACTGAGGCCTGGGCCCAGGACAGCATAGGAGGGCAGGAGGCTCTTGGGCAGCAGGCAGCCATCACCTAGATCCAGCCACAGGGTACAGACGCCACCCACCTGGATCGCGTCTTCGATGAAGACCACAGCCTGGTCAATGCAGATGCTCTGCTTGGCTGCAGCATCTGTAGGCCAAGAGAACACATTGGGCAACTGAGTGGGATCACGTGACCTCCCCCTTACAGGAATATCATGATCAAGGAGAGATGCTGGTTGCGGCTCTTTCCTAGGTTCAGTTTATAAGGAGATGCCTTGCATCTTACAGTGTATCCAGAAGACAGAACTCACCCAGTTGACAGCATTATGTCTGCCCTAGACAGGGTCCAGACCAGGGAAAGAGCCACTGCATCCTGTGCAAAGGAGCTAGGCCTGGAGGGACACTGCTCTGTGAGGACAGACAGGCACCAGGGCCCTGGCACAGACTCCGGCTTTAGGCATGGAGACTGTAGGCATCTCCTCCTCTATCAAATGGGGGGGTGATGGCTGCTCTGTTCAGCTCTCCAGAGGGGGCTACGAGGTGCAAGGTGGGCTTGCAGGAGGGGCCTGGCTCATGAAGCACACTCAGTAACGACGGACTGCCATCGCTGCTCTACCACCTGGTCCTACTGAGCCTGCTGTGTGGCCTCCGCCAGGACACCACCCCCCCACCCTCATCCTACCCACCCTCTATCAAAGGAGACCATGGATTTGACATCGACGCGTAAAGCTGACCTCTGGAACCGGCAGGTACCACTGTGACTCTCCACCCAACGCTGAGACTCCCAGGGTCCCAGCCCTGCCTGTCGCAGCCCACAGGATTGGACGACCACACCCAAATCACCCCCAGGTTCAGAGCACAGGATGTGCCTGAGTCTCTCATTGACTAAGGGTGGCCACCCACCTTCAAAACAAAAGATTTGAGTTGTCATGACACAACCTCTCCCAGTGGGCCTGGGCAAGGGTAGGGGTTGGCTCCTCACTAGGAGGAGCCTTCCAGAAAACTCAAGCAGCACAAAAGCCAGCTCCTGGCACCCTAGCCTGCTCAAGCCCCTCACTCACCCAGAAAATGAAAGCTGCGGTACCCAGTCACTGTGGGTGGGCCTGGGTTGCCAGTCTCCCATAGGCCGGTAACCCATGCAACAGACAAAGGGCGAGGGGAAACTTGGGGAGCTGAGGCCTGCAGCAGCAGAGCAGCCGGGAAGCCAACATCCTATACTTTCCGTGGCTCAGGCAGCTCGCCGCAAATGAGGGCCTAAAGGTGAAGTGCCAGCCCACACTGCCTGCCATCCCTGGGGCTCACACTTGGGGACATGAGGTAGAGGCAGCTGGACCCAAGGACTGATGGGAGGTATGGGTAACCTTGGAGAGAGAGACAGGAGGCTGGACCCTGTCCTGGCTCTGTCACAGCCTTGCTGCATCACCTAGAGCAAGCACCTTCCCACTGTCTGGGCCTCAGTCTCCCCATGTGCACAACCAGGAGGCTCACACAGAGGACTCCTAAACCCTTTCCCAGGGAAGCTCTGAAGATGATGAGTGCTGAGATGCCCTGAACATGTCCTGGGAAAGCTGTGAACAGAAGACACACTGTTTGCTCCCTACTGTGCCCCCAGGACAGTATAGGGTTCAGACACACAGTGGTACTAAAGCTGATTTATCCAATAAGCAAATGAACAGTCCAGGGGGGCAGGTGGTCTGACAGTCCCCAAGTTACCAAATTCCTTAGGGAGAGACAGAATCTCAAACAAGAAGAGTGAGGCTGCTGAGGGCCCACGGCTCACTCCAGCCCCAGACTGTGGAAGGGGCTCCCATCACCAGTCAGGCCATCACAGGCCAAGGGTGGCAGGCACCCCTGAAAATGTCCAGCACTCATGGTTCCCTTCCACTTGGCTTTCTGGTTGCTGCTTTGTACAATTCCATATCTGGCTACCCAATCTCAACTGGCCTCCCACCCTGCAGCAGCCTGAGGACCTTGTCACAAACAGGAGCACATCATAACTTTCCAGTGGTACCCACAATGCAGCCCTACACTCCACCCCAGCGTGGCACTACAGAGCCCCAGATCCGCCTACCCACCTCCTCTCTTGCTGCCTCCCTCACCTTACACCTTCCATGCCATCCGCTCAAAGTTGGCTCTGCCAAGGCCATTCTCTCCAAAGCCCCCAAGTCCCTCCCCAGGCTGTTGCCTCTTCCAGGAGCATCACCCTCAAACTCCTCTGGGGCAGTTCGCGAGCACATCACTCTGGGTGGCAATCACCTGTCCACACCCCACACCCCTGCTGCTGAGCACAGCAGGTCAGAATGTCACCACAGAGCAGAGTGCAACAGGAGCTCAAAGGCTATGTCCCACAAACCAGCCCCAGACTGGACTCCCTGCCCCACGCTGCTGCTCCCCAACATCTAGGTCTAAACTCCCGCTCTCCTCTTGCTCCAGGCTCCATCTGCATGACGTGTGTAGGGCCCTGGCCAACATCCTGTGTGAACCTAGGCAAGTCCTTTAACCTTTCTGTGCCCTGGTTCCTCACAGACCCTACCGGTAGGAGCTACGTACAGACTGAATGGGCAACTAAAGCACAGTAAACTCATCATAAACATTCCCTATTATTCTAGCAATCCCCTGCCCTCACAACCAGTAAAGGGGGATTTTCTCACCCAGGAACAGATAAAGCAAATGCCCTCGGGCAGCACCTGTGGTTCAGGGGGTAGGGCACTGGCCCCATATACCAAAAGTGACAGGTTCAAACCTGGCCGCAGCCAAACTGCAATAAAAAATAGCTGGGCGGCTCGGTGCCTGTGGCTCAACAGGCTAAGGCGCCAGCCACGTACCCCTGAGCTGGCGGGTTCAAATCCAGCCCGGGCCCGCCAAACAACGACGGCTACAACCAAAAAATGGCCAGGCGTTGTGGCGGGCGCCTGCAGTCCCAGCTACTTGGGAGGCAGAAGCAAGAGACTCACTTGAGCCCAGGAATTGGAGGTTGTTGTGAGCTATGATGCCACCGCACTCTATCTAGGGCGACAGCTTGAGGATCTGTCTCAAAAAAAAAAAAAAAAAAATAGCTGGGCGTTGTGGTGGGCACCTGTAGTCCCAGCTACTCGGAAGGCTGAGGCAAGAGAATCACCTAAGCCCAAGAGCTGGAGGTTGCTGTGAGCTGTGACACCACAGCACTCTACCAAGGGTGACAAAGACTCAGTCTCTAGAAAAAAAAGCAAATGCCCTCAACCTTTTGGCCATGGCCCCATCAAGTGGCACTGAGTCACAAGGACCCTACTACAGGGTCCACTGGGGTCCTCGGAGTGTCCTGCAGCAGCAGCTCCCCACACTGATGGCAGGAGTCCCACTGCAGGACTTGGGAACTCAGAGCATAGGGTCCCCATCTCAGAGCCCCTCACGGGTGCTGGTGCAGAAACTGAATGAGCCTTTTTCATTCTCCACTACCCCCATGGTCTGCAGGCCTCACAGACAGCCCAGTCAAGAAGATTCAGAACACAGAGCGTCCTGTCCACATTCTCAGAAGCCATGACTGAGGCCACAAGGGGACAAAGAGCCCCCTCTTGCCAGCCACACTGCCCAGCCCTCGCTCCTATCTCCACAGAGCAGGTCTCATCTGCCACATGTCCTCTCTGCCAGGCCCAGGACCTGAAATAACTGGTAGTACTCCTCTACAGGACAGCCGTCAGAGCCCCGCACGGGCCCTCATCTACAGGACAGTCGTCAGAGCCCCACACTGGTCCTCTGCTACAGGACAGCCATCAGAGCCCCGCACCGGCCCTCCTCTACAGGACAGCAGTCAGAGCCCCACACTGGCTCGCTGGGCCCTGTGCTAAGGGCAACTTCTGGATTTTCTCTGAATCCTTATGACACCCCTATGGGCAGCCCCTATTACTACCCCTTTTTATGGAGACTCAGAAAAGTTATGCAAACTGCCAAGGTCACACAGCCAGGAAGGGGCTGCCCCAGAAAGGCACCCAGACCTCCAGACACCAAGTGTGTGGCCCCTGAACACCACCATGTCCTATGTGTCTAATTAAGGAACCTGCAAGACCTGGTTCCTGCAGACCCCATTCCTGAGTGGTCCCCACGAGATAACTGCAGAACTTCCTGGGGCAGCCTCTAAATTTTCTCACCCTGTCAGGGATCTCCCAAAGGCCCCCCATTATTCCAAGGATGGGCACATGATACAAACCAGGGGTTGGGGACCCTGATTCCAACCCAGTCCCTTCCCTGGTATAGGAGGAAAGAGAAGTTCAGAGAGGGAAGTGGCCCAGGCAGCAGTGCCCAGAGTGGTACTAGCAGCAACTGCACCAAACAAGTGCTGCGACCTTCGGCAGATCTCAGAACCTCTCTGGGCCTCAGTAACCGCATCTGCAAAATGCAAATGAGCCTCTTCTGCCTCTAACCCAGCACCTAATCTCCCAGGCATCAATCAGGGATGGATGGACCGCACCCTTCCCAGGATTCGGCAATCTTCAGACAGGAGGTAAACAGGAAGAACAGGAGGGCGGTGGGGAGAGGACGCTGGGGCCAGCGCAAGGCAAGCAGAGGAAGCCCTCTTGGCCCGAGGGGGCCAGCCCCAGCCGCACGGGAATAAGGACCAGGAATGGCACTGCAGAAAGGGCTGGCAAGTCCTGCCAGGAGGGCTGAACCCCACCTCGGCCACTGGCTGTGTGACCTTGGCTGGAGTAACGCCTCTGTCCGAGCCCCACAAGAAACCTCACAAGAAACTCCGCAAAAAACGAGAAAAACCAAAGTACTGCCTCCGAGGGTCTGGGCCCGCCCCGACACACAGAAGGTGCGGGGGGACTGCAGGGTCCTGCTTCCCCTCGGGCTGCCCCCAACTCTGCCTGAGGGCTGGGCGAGGCCCTCTCCGCCAGGCTCGTCAAGCTGGACGTGATCCGGCTGGGACCCCAACTCTGCACCCACGCCGGGCCGGGGTCCGCAGGACTCAGCCCATCGCCCTTTGAAAAGCGGCTCCCCTGGTCCCCCTCGGACTCGGCCCGGTAGGGATGCGGCTGGCGGCTACGCGGAGTGCGGGGACCGCAAGACGGCCACGCGCGAGCCCGGTCCCCAGGATGCTCCAAATCGCTGACTTCCCCTGCCTCACCAGGGCTGACTCGGACGCTGCGACAAGGGGTCTGCCCCTCCGGGCAGTCGCCGCCGCCGCCGCTCCCGCTCCCGCCGCCGCCGCCGCCGCCGCGGGCCTGGCCCAAAAGGGGCTCCGACTCCGTCAGGGGCTTCTCCATCCGGTAGCCGGCGCCTGGGACCCCACCTCTCAGCTGCCCAAGTCCCGCGAGCGCCCAACTCCACTACGCAAGCGTAGAGACCGGCCCCCGGCGTTCGAAGGAGGAGCCGCCAGCTCTGTGATGCAAGGGAGGCTCTTTATTACCACCCAATGGAAACGGAGGTCTTCGGGGCGGGGCTTAAAGAGTCCCGCCCCTTAAGCCCCGCGCTTGGAGGGTGGGGCTCAGCTTCCCCCACGTGGCTGGCTTACCGACTCTGAGCGCTGGGCAGTAGCCCGTTCAAGTCTCTCCAAACGTGTTTTTTTCGGGCCGATCCAGTCCAGAGACTTGGGCCCAGGACCCAGCAGTCTGTGTCTTAAACAAGCATTCAGGATGATTCTGATGCATGTGAGTATTGGGTACGTGGGGGTGACTGCAAAGGACATTCCCAAAATAGAACTTGAGTTTACCCTCTGGTAATCAAACAAGGAAAATTAAATCGGATTAAGGACAACGTTTAAAAACACAAATGACACCCTTGAAATATATTTACAGTATATATAAAATCAGTGTATAAACAGCTTGTATTTGTTTTCCATTACTGCAGTGATGAATTACCACAAACTTAGCATAAAACAACTCCCATTTACCATCTCTCAGCCCTGGAGGCCAGAAGACCAGCCTTTGCACTAAGGTCAAAGTCACAGCGTCTCTGAGCTCTTATCTGTGGCTACTGGGGAAAATCCACTTCCAGGTTCAGCCACGATGTGGGCAGAATTTGTTCCCATGAGTCTAGGAGTGAGCTCTGTGTTCTTGCCAGATGTGGGCCGGATGTCATTCCTAGCTCCTAATGAAGCCAAAAAAGCAGCCTGCAAGATGGAGTCTGAGAAGCTAAACTGAAGCAGTACTGCTGAGCTAGTCCTTTTAGCTCACATTCTTTCCCTCCTCCAACACCGCACCCCCACCCCCTCATCCAGTTATGGTTTTACTCTGATTGTGAGGATGTTTATCTCAGGAAACTCTGAGGAGGCAGTCACACGCAGACAACAGGTGTTGCAATATTGGTAGAGTAAGGTTACTTTGATGATAGGATGTTTTCTCTTATGATTCCCTTAGATATTTTGTTAAAATGAAAATCACCTTCTGTTGTTTAACCATTTTTCACTGTTAGCATGGATACTACTTTGATGTTACTTCCTATCAGATAAAGTTAAAATTTTCTAGGTTGGTTTCCTTGTATTTCATCGTTAAGGCTATTAGAATTGTAACTGAGGCAGAATGGAATTGAGAGGCTGCTCTCCCAGTCTCAGGCAGCTGTGAAGAGCTGGCACCACAGATCATTCATTAAGTAATTTTTTGTTCACCTCCAATAAGCAAGATTCTCTTATTAATCTGCCTTAATTGTGAGTTCATCTTTCAGTGAACTTTCAGAGGAAAGGACAAGTTTCCCTCACCTCCACATGATTTGTACCTATGTCTAGCACCTAACACTAATGTCCATCCAGTTCCACATTAATAATGACAGAACAGGAGACAAGACAGAATTAGATATTCTTCCACCTACCCAGGTATTTTATGTAAAATGTGGATTTCTTGGGCCTCACAAGAAGGTAGCCACATTCACAAGGTTGTGCCCTTTAAATTCTGCTAACCACTTGACCTCAACAGACCCCATTCTTTTTTTCTTTGGGATGCCCAGCCATCTCCTTGCTCTCTTTTTCTCTCTTTCCCCACACCCTCTCTCCTTCTAAAAGATAAGATAAAGTCCATACTTTTATATCCTAATCTTAGTCTAGAGAAATTCTTCTCTTGTCCCACGCTCAGCACCTACTGAACTTTCCACCCTATCATCTGGTGCAGGTGGAATGTCCCTGGGGGGCAGACAGATGGCATCTGGGCTGTGTCCATGAGCAGCAGTCAGCAAAATCCATCATCAAGTTCTTTTGAGTGTGGGTAGAGAGGGAAAAGGCTGAGGAGCTCTTCTGGGTAACCCCATCCTCCCCATTTGTGAATGTCCTGGGCCTGGGCTTAGGGGCACAGTGCCAAGAGCTGGCATAGGAGTATATCAACAGGAAAAAACCCAAACTCTGTAAAATAATTTAATTGAGCCACGTATGTGCTACCATACCCCAAAGAGCCTCACCCAAAAATCTTTAAGCAAGTAGTCTCACCCTTTGATTTGTAATAAGTTACAGAAATGAAGCTTTATCTAAAGCAGTCATTTTCTTTTTTTTTTTGAGACAGAGCCTCAAGCTGTTGCCCTGGGTAGAGTGTCGTGGCATTACAACTCACAGCAACCTCCAATTCTTGGGCTCAAGCGAGTCTCCTGCCTCCGCCTCCCAAGTAGCTGGGACTACAGGCGTCCACCACCACACTCAGCCATTTTTTGGTTGCAGACGTCATTGTTGTTTGGTGGGCCTGGGCTGGA
>CAUYON010059654.1:0-34762 GCA_963573935.1 Arctocebus calabarensis | reverse complement strand
ACTTAAGCTGCGTCCATAAGATACAACATGATATGGCTTTTATAAAACACATTTTCTAAATTTTTCCATATGGTGAAATTTTGCCTTGGTGTCTCCTTCACTTTGCACTTGGGACTAAATGTGGAACCCCCATTTCCTATCCCTAGGTCAATTTCATGTGAATTTCCTAGGCATCAATTCCATGAATGGACTGTGTCCATTCATTGATACATTCATTCACCTTGCCCCTGGCGGAAGGGACTATGTTCATTCATTTCGTGGCCAAGGAACCCATACACCTATATATACCCTGAGGCTAAAAGCCTAAAGGGAGAGACAGGGAAAGACCGGGAGAGAAACAGAGAGAGCTTTTCTCTCCCTACTTGAGTTCTCTCTCTCTACCAGGAGCTTTAGTGTTTTCTGTATTCTTTTCTGTAAATAAATTCTGTCTTACCACTGGAAAAAAAAAAAAAAGAAAGAAAGAAAGAAAATGCCATGAAGGCTATATTAAACAGTTTGATGAAAACATTTCAGATTGTATATGAAACCAGCACATTGTACCCCTTGATTGCACTAATGTACGCAGCTGTGATTTAATAAAAAAAAAATAAAAAATAAAAAAAGTAAAAACAAACAAAAAATAAATAAAAAGGAAATTTGCACAATGAAAGGTGAGCAAAGATGCAAGATATCAAATTATATATAAAATACTTCAATTTGTTAAAAATAAGGTAAAGTGCATATCATGCTATTCCATGCATTACCTAGGTGACTCTGGGCATGTTAGTTAACTCTTGAACACTAGTTTCCACAGCTGTCAAGTGGTGATCATAATGCTTGTCATCCCTTTCCAGAAGAGTGGAATGAGATAAGTTCTTTATCTAAAGCACCAGACCAGAGTAAAGGCCTTCCTAAATTCCACTCTCATCCGTGGCAGAGAGCACTGTATGGTGATTCAGTTTCTCCCTCTGGAAAAATAAGGATAAAACGAGCATTATTTTATAATGTTGTTGTTACAACAATAATATAAAATATTAAAATATTTTATAAAAATAATGATAGAAGGAATATACTCTTACAAGTTACATAAATTCAAACTACTCAACACATTCACTCATTACGTTTTAAACTTTAGGGTCACAGAAACTTTTTTTTTTTATTTGAATCATAGCTGTGTACATTACTTCAATCATGGGGTACAGTGTGCAGGCTTCACATGCAATCTGAGATATTTTTATCAACCTGATTGACATAACATTCATGAGATTTTCTCATTTACTATGTGAAAACATTTTTGATCCGTATTTAGGAGTTTTAACAAGTGGTTTCTTGCTCTCAGAGGAGCTCACGGTCAAGAAAGAAGAATTACATACACGAGCATAACAACAAGGTAAGGAAGATGACCCCTACCTTACTGGGCTACTACTAGGATTAAAAAAGGAAAATATATGCAAAGTACCTGGGACCTAGTAGGAAAAAATTATGCCCGTTGGATGAGAAAATTTTAACTCTATAAGATTAGGTATTTTGCCCAGCATCACTCTGTTAATTTGCTTTATGTGTACTTTATCTCCTTAGCTCTTTATGTCAACACTGTAAAGTAGGCATCATTGTCCCAATCCTACAACTGAGGCATCTGAAGCTCAATAAATTTATAACTTTCCCAAGGGCACATGGCTGGGAAATGGAATGGGAACTTCAGCCCACGCAGGCTAACTTCTCCTAGAATGCTTTATGTTGTACCCTAAATCATAAAAATGTTTAATTTTAGGTTTGCGCTGTGATTTGTTACCCTATCCTTGACCTCCCACATCCTGGGACCTTCTTCCCCAACAACCAGTTCTTAAGCATTATCTCTGTATCACCCAGTACTGAGGAGGTTGCCTACCTACTAGGAAATCCCAGTAAATCAAGGTACGTGCAAGTCAAAGGGGAAAAGATAGAACGATCATCTCCTTCCCATTATGGCTTTATTTAAATAGCAAGAATAAATGCTCAGGTAGCCAGCCATGGAAACAGTAACCACTCAGCTCCCAGCTAGTCTCTCCCTTACTAGTCTGTCATCAACTCCAGTCAATAGTTCAATCCTATGGCACATTAAGCAGAGAATTTGATCCAAAAGAAACACAGTCGGTAGGTACATGGGCAATCGTTCTGATTAAACACAGCCTGACAGAATTAAAACACCATAGGCTCTTTGTAGAACTCCTTGGTTTTAATGAGATAAGCCCCATTTTAATAGCAAAGACGTAACAATGTATTCATCAGGTCCCATGGAATGACAAATATAATTAGTTTATGATTTAGTGTGGCTACTCTGCACCCACTTGTAGAAATTACAAAATGATCAATTAACGCTGCCCCACTTAATTTTTTGAAGCCTCATTTGGTGGACTGAGCTAGACAGTTGCTTTGTGTCAGCCTTAACAGAGCAATTTATCTCACCAACATTTCAGCAGAGAGGGAATAAAATTTGTTACCATCTGATTGTGCTCTGGGCTCCAAACATAGGCATTTGCATAGACCATATCCCCCTCTGCTCCCAGGGACAAAATTGGTCACACAGTTTTACAGATGTGCAAACTGAGTGTCAGAGAGGTTAAATAACTTCTTCTGACATACATCTGGTATCTGGCAAAGCTTGATCAAACCGAGAGTTGTCTACATTGAACCTAGACCATCTGGTGTTAGTGGGGCAGATAAGAGTTCGAATCCTGGTCCCTGTGTTACTATAATATAGCTTTGGCAAGGTTCTTTAATTTCTGCATTCAGGGTTAGCCTCATCTGTCCAGTGGATATCATAGTGGTATCTTATTTCATAAAATGAGTGCGAAACGTATGTGAGACAACAGAACGACCAAACAGTAGCTGTTAGCTGCTAACTCATGGAATGTTGCAGACACCTCCATAGTGTCAACTAAATGCTGTGTACTTTCACTTTATTTCCCTCAATCCTCAGAACAAGCCACCCACTATGACAGCACAAGATACCTTAAGTTAGGAGACTGAGCGCAAAGCAGTGACGCATTGACACACGGGAACACAGGCAAGTATAACTTTCCCTCACCTCAATGTCTGGGGCACTAGTCTCATGAACACTCTTCTTAGTGGAGATAATTTGGGTCCAAACTCCAGTCTTGCCTCTTGTTCACTGTGACACCCAGGTCCCTCATCCATACGACAGTGATAGCTCCCACCACATGTTCTCTGCATTGTAAGTATTAATAAGTTCTATTTGGAAAGTGTTTAGGATTATACCTACCATTATTTAAGTACTTTATAGCCAAATTTCATTATGTCTATAGGTGAATGGTAACAGTCTCCACTTTCTATGATTGTTGTGAATATTAAAGAATCCACATAAAATTATTAGCATGATGTCAGCATGTATATATTGAAAGCACTCAGTAAACGTTACTTGTCTTCATTTAACAATAGTAGTGACAGTGGTAGTGGTGGCAAATAATAAAAGTACAAGTCCTTGATAGAAAGAATCCTCCCTAGAATATTATCAGACCCTCACCCCTTAAGCCGGATGGGTCTTTTTTGTTTTGATTCCGTTCCTGAGAAATTTAGTTGTTTACTCCTGGGAAAGAGAATAAATTCACAATTCCACTCCCAAGAAAGCAGAGGGCTCATCTTGCTATGGATGCAAGAATGAGGAAAGCAGGAAACTTCCTGCTTAGTTTTTCCTTCCCAGTCCTGTTGTGAGGACGGATTAAGACAGTGCTTGGAAGAACATGGTGGAGGTTGGGAGGCTGTGTCCCTTATTGGTACTTTACACACTAACCAAGTCTGTGAGATGTTGCATCTGGTTTTCTGAAGGTCTTTCCACTCTAACACTCTTCATACAAAAGATCGTTTTCCTACATGTTTGTCCATATGTTGACCTTGGTAGTGGTGTAAAGGCAACAATACATGGACAGCAATACTCCCTTAACAATCCTCCTCTAATTTAAGATGTTATTAGTCCAAATTCTAACCAAAAAATTGATGCTCAGACAACTTACTCACAGTTAACTCACAAATGCCATGGTACTTTTAAGCCCTGTAACCAGCTGTGTCCTAGACACTGCTGGAAAAATGAAAAGTTCAGAAAATGTATACTGTAGTTGTCATGAGTCCCCTCCCTAAAATTTATGTTTTGGAAATCAATCCCCAATGCAACAATGTTGAGAGATGGATACTTAGGAGACCTCATGAATGGATTAATGATGTTAGCCTAGACAAGGGTCAATTATAACTTCCTAATCAAGGGGGGAGTTTTCCTTTCCCCTTTCTCTCGCACACATAAGCTCTCTTGCCCATCCACCTTTCTTCATGGGAAAACACAATACAAAGGCCCCCACCAGAGGTCAGTGCCATGTTCTTAGACTTCCCAGACCCCTGAGGTATGAATCAAATAAATGGCTATTGTTTATAAATTAGTCAGTCTACAGTATTCTATTATAGCAGCAGAGAATCAACTAAGATTATGCATCTCCATGGTGCAGTTGAGAGGTCTAACTCCAGTGTGCATCTTCGGCAACAAAACACATACCTCTCACCTTGGTTCTCTTTATTCCACTGCACTGAGCTGCTTTCTGTTCTTTGCAGCAACCTCTTCCCTGACTTCAGAATCTGCAGATTTTTGTTTTGTCTTTCCAGCTAGCTCTCTTGCCCCTCTTCTCTACCCTTTACCCCTCATCTTTCAGGTTTTACACAAATGTCACACTGAAAAGCCTTACCCCACTCCCAAGACAAGGACCTACCCTCATGTTACATGGGTGTATCCATTTATCTATCTTTCATTTCTCCCTTCAGGCTTTATCATAACTACAATTAAACTATTAATTGGGCTATTGGACGTATAATATCTATCTCGGCAACTCCCCTAGCCTGTGAGCTCCATGAAGGCAAACTCACATCTGTATGCCTTCTGCCTAATACAGTTTTGGAACTTGGTTGCCATTTATTAATATTGTGTTTACTTAATTCAATAGTTACACAAGAGTTCAGCTTTTTGGGTGTTGCTAAGGCCTCTTTTTTTTTCTTTTAGAAGAATAGTGGTAGATGAAATCACTTAAAACAACTTGGCATTAAAATATATCAAAACGCCTGTTAACTTTTCAAAATAAATGTATGTATTTGAGGTTTACAACATGTGTTATAGGATACATTTAGTTAGTAAAATGTTATGATAATGAAGCAAATTAACATATGTATCAATTCACATAGTTACTGTTTTTGCCATGAGAGCAGCCACAATCTACTTATTTAACAAATGTTCCTAATACAACACAATTTTATTAACTATAGTCCTCATTTTGTACATTAGGTCTCTAGTCTTGTTCATCCTTCATGTATGCTTTTATCCTTTTTTCAAAATATATCTTTACAATAAATGTATTTTTATTACTTTTATTACTCTGAATCATTTTTGGGTGGCAAATATTGCATAGAGAGATTTAAAAAAAACCATGGGTTTTAGCAGAGGTACAATTGACTTACTCTCTGACACATGAATTCTGCTTCAAGAAACCTATCCTACAGAAATAGCTACAAAACTATGAAATGATGAATGTGCAAGGTCCTCACATGTAGCATTATTTGTAAATCAAAACATCAGAAACAAATGAAGTGTCCAGCAATAGGAAGTAAATAAATAAGTGGTGGCACATTTGCACAACAGCGTACATTGAAACCGTGGAAATAATGAAGATGTTATCTGAAGAGTGGTACACAGATGTCACCCAGGTACACTGCAAAGTGAAAACAGGAAAGTGTGTATGGATACAAAATGCTACCTTGTGTGTAAAGAAAAGAAATAAAATCTATAGAAAAAGGAGAACTACACAGGAAATAACCAGTTTGATGAAACTATTTCAGATTGTATATAAAACCAGCACATTGGGGCGGTGCCTGTAGCTCAGTGAGTAGGGCGCCGGCTCCATATACCAAGGGTGGCAGGTTCAAACCCTGCCCCGGCTGAATTGCAACAAAAAATAGCCGGGTGTTGTGGCGGGTGCCTGTAGTCCCAGCCACTCGGGAGGCTGAGGCAAGAGAATCGCTTAAGCCCAGGAGTTGGAGGTTGCTGTGAGCTGTAACGCCATGGCACTCTACCAAGGGCAATAAAGTGAGCCTCTGTCTCTACCAAAAAAAAAAAAACAGCACATTGTACCCCGCGATTGCATGAATGTACATAGCTATGATTTAATAAAAAAAAAAAAAGAAAGAAATTAATGAAAGTAGTTACCTTATAGAATATGCATTGGGAAAGGAGAAAAAGGGGAGGGGAAAATGAAAATAAAATTCTTGTATATGCCATTCCATGCCATTATGCCCTTTGAACAATATAAGCTCATTACATATTAAAAATAATCTTTAAAACATTTCTAAAATTAAAAATAAACCCAAACTAGCCATATAGTATTTTAAAAATACAACCACACAAACAAATAATTATTTTTTTCCCAAAATGCTTTCTTTTTGTTTTAGAGACAGAGGGGTCTCACTTTGCTACCCTCAGTAGAGTGCTGTGGCATCACAGCTCACAGCAACCTCCATCTCTTTCTTGGGCTTAGGTGATTCTCTTGCCTCAGCCTCCCCAGTAGCTGGAATCACAGGTGCCCACTACAATGCCCGGCTATTTTTTGTTGCCGTTTGTTGCCGGGGCTGAGTTTGAACCCTCCACCCTTGGTATATGGAGTTGGCACCCTACTCACTGAGCCACAGGCGCCACCCTCCCCAAAATGCTTTAGAACACCATGTACTTTGTACATCTTTAGATATGCTCTGTGGATAAAAAGAACTACATAGACATTTAAACTAAACCTTACTATTTTAATATTCACATTATTTTGAAACTATTTTCTTTTTATCTGACAACAAAGTAACTGAAGAATTATTATATTCTAAGAGAATAAGAGATTCAGATATTAAAAAATAAAGTTAATATTGAAATTGAAGTGATAATAGTTAAAAGAACTTGCAGTTTTATTTATTGTATATTTTTTACCTTAGCCCATAGAAATGGCCTCATAGCAATGTCACCCAGTGGCAATAAGAACTCCTGGTACTGAGATTTTGCTTTATAAAATCAAGACTTCTTATAGAACTGGCTGCTTTCAGAACAAGCAGGTACAAGGGAAGGTACAAGGTGAGCCCAGAACATGCTGTCATGTTCAAAAGCAGAGAAGCTTTCAGATAGTAATTGAGTATGCCAAAAGGGCATGAGAACCAGCCAGAAGGATACTGCCAAAACCGTGATGAATGGAACACTGGAGATGGTGGTGATTACAGTGGATAAATATATACCAGGTCCACTAAACCCCTGAGTCCATAATGACAATCAGAAAACAGAAAAGCAAAACCAAAAATTCATCTGTCACCATTTGAAGTGGTTTTTAAAACAAACTTTTCTTTGCAAATTGATAATTAAGGGGACGCAATTAAGTATTCATCCTGCCTTTTCAGCAAAAACTGTTATTTCAGGGCAAATAGACCCATATATGACAGAAAGATCTGTTCTATAGCCAAATGTCAAGTAATAAAGATAGAAGGAATATCAGAATCATAAAGTAAACACTTCACCCCTTCTAATGAGATTCTGATTTTAGGCACAGAAGGCCGTTCTGTTAGCACAAATTGGTAAGCAATTAAATGCAGTTTGAGTGGGATCCGAGAAAGCTTCCAGGAATAGACAATGTGGACTGGGGCTTGAAGGATAAATGGAATCAGCCAAAACAAGGACACAGGACTTGTCAGACAGAGGGACATGCAGGGAAACCGGGAGAAGCTTGATGAACTGCATTTATGTTGGAGGAGATTGCTACCTGCTTACATCCAAAACCAGCACAAACACGGAAAATTGCATAGAGCCAAATTTATCCTCAGAAAAACCCCTTTGGAAGGAGCTTTGCTGTGGTTCAACACACAGTATGGCAGGAAGTCCATCTCAGTCAATTTCTCCGGAGTTATGAACGGATCACTTTTTGAGAAATGCCCACATATGAAGGAGTTAGCAGTTGCAGGTGATGTTGTCCAAAGACAGCACACTCTGAGAGGGATATGGGGACTGACACCAATGCATGGAAGAGCAAGAGTCCTGGCTCCCTCTGTGGCTTCCCAGGGGCACGTGCAGAGTGAGTAGCCCAGCTCCCCAGAGTGGACACTGCTTAGACTGTTGATTGTCCTCTTGCTCTCTGTAGCCCAGTCTCTTCTTGTTTAAGTTTAAATCATTCACCTAGTCATCCCCAGTTGAAGGACACATGATGCACAGATATAGGGGAAGGGGCTTCAGAGCCCAGATACAATGCTGAAAATGTGGACAAGGGTCATGTTAGGAGGGGGGTATTTTGCTCAATTAGACAGTTTATACTTTGGAATAGAAGAAGGCCACTTGATAGAGTTTCAAATAACTTATGGTGTGATAAGACCTGTGCTTTGAAAAGATCACTCTGGGGTGGCGCCTGCAGCTCAGTGGGCAGGCCACCAGTCACATACACTGAGGCTGGCAGGTTTGAACCCAGCCTGGGCCAGCTGAAATCAACAATGACAACTGCAGCAAGAAAATAGCCAGGCGTTGTAGCAGGCGCCTGTAGTCCCAGCTACTCGGGAGGCTGAGGCAAGAGAATTGCTTAAACCCAAGAGTTTGAGGTTGCTGTGAGCTATGACACCATAGCATGCTGGTGACATAGTGAGACTGTCTCAAAATAAAGAAAAGATCACTCTGGCTTTACTGTGAGGAAGGGCCTGGTTTGGGGGGAGGGGTGGATTTGAGTAAGGGTAGGAATCCAGAACACAAGAAAAAAAGTTTTTGACATTGTGTGTTTGGCTTCTTTTGCAGGTCCTCCTTGAGAGGCCAAGCATTAAATGAATTGGACATGAAGGCAAAATTTTAAATCTGCAAGGAAAAAAAGATGCCATCTTTAGAACCCTGTACTCAAAGGAGGAGCTATTTAGGGATCCAGATTCTCCAACCACAGAAAGTGGGTAGGTAAGAAGCGGCTAGTTCCCACTGAACTCCCTTGGGCAAATGAAGGGAACCAGGTGACATTTCTTCCCAACAACTGACCACAGTAGTGGAAATTATAAAGTGGGGCCAGGAAGCGGTCATTTCACTTCAACCCAGTTACAATACATTCAAAACAGCTGTCACTTGCCAAAACAAACTTCTGAGTCCTAAACAGTCTTATTTAGCACATATCCATTTATTTAGCAGACTTTATTGAGCATCTACTATGTCAAAAGTTGTACTATAATTTAGGTTTACAACAATTAAAAATTAGCCCTTTGGGAAAATCTGATGCATTAAGCAGACAGGTGAACAGGAAATTCAGGACAGAGTGATAGATGCTTTGATGTGGGTGAGCCAGGACAGAGCTCTTTGATAAAGCCAAGTAAAGGCTACTGACCTTGGTGATCTTAGGAAGTCACACCTGAAAATGATTGGATGGTAACAGGTTTCTTAGTACAGTCAAGATGTTATTACCCTGAGTGTGAAAAATGGAAGAATTCTAGTATATTTCATTTGCAACTTTCCTCAATACCAACTAACCATGTTGTTGGTTTCCAGTCTCATTATAAAGAATATTACTTAGGTGAACAAGGCCACTATGTGGTTACTAGCCCTGGAATAATGAATGAAATTGAATTATTGCGTGATAATTACCATATAACTAAAAGAATTTTGTTTCAGAAATTGTAGCCCTAGAGCAGAAATCCATGTTTTACTCCTTTGCTCTCAAATGCTGAAATAAAGACTAGTGATTGATTGATAGATGATAGATAGATAGACTGTTGATATAATGTGCAATATTCCACATCATTCATATGGTCTTTGCTATATGTTTATTTGCTTTTCTCAAAATATTGAAAAATATTCAATCACAAAATGTTGTTTAAAGTATAAAAAATCTCGGTTAATCTAAAAATTCTGGTCTGTATGATCTAGTGGTACACAACAATGTTGTACAAATCACAATTTATGTCAAAATGTCATCCGGTGGTGAAAGTATTTACCAAATCTATGTAATGGAACTCTACTCAGTAATAAAAAGAACCAAACTACCAATTCACACTATAACATGGATGAACCTCAAAAATATTACACTAAGTTTAAGAAGCCAAGTGCAAAAAATTACATATGTCATTGATATGAAATGTCTAGAAAGACTATAAATTTCATTTATAAGAAATATTTATAAAAGGCGAATTTGTACAACAAGTTCAAGTTTACTTACGGCTAGAAATGGGAGCAAGAATTAACTGCAAATGCACACAAAGGAATTGTGTAATGGGAATGTCCTGAGAGTGGATTGTGGTGTGATTATCCACCTCTGAAATTTACTAAAATAATTAATTTGAACATAAATAATGGGTGAATTTTATTATATGGTAATTATAACTCAATAAACTTACTAAAACATATACAGACACAAACATACATACACAATCACATTTCACATATTTTTAATCTGGGTAATCAGGAAAGTGTGTGAAAATAATGATATATAAAGTTATATTATACTGAGCATGTCCTTAACAGCCAAGTACTTTTACCTTTGCTCCTGAAAGCCACCTTCAGAGAGGTAATGAGGTCAACCTGAGGATACCCACCTAGAACCTAGCTAAGTCAGAAATGGAATGCACTTGGGCCTACCTTCAAATCCTCTACACAATTTATTTCATCATGGCCCCCCAACGGGAAATAAGTCATTGTCCCAGATACTATGGTCAAAGTAACCGACTAGTCTCAATGTGCCCCTGCCTCCCACCTTCCCTGCTGTTGTCAGACTCTGTTCCCCTGATCTTTTGGCCACCGCCTTGGGATGGTGCTCTAAATCAAAGCTGATCGTGTCATTCCTGTGCTCAAACAAGGTACTCTGATGCTGAAAACTGGGCTTTGGCCCTTCCCAACCCAGCGCCTGCATCTGGCATCTAAAGTGGCCTGGCTCACTGCTCCCCATCCCATATGCATTACTTTGCCCTGAACTTCTCATCATTCTTCCAGGCTGATGGCCATTTTCATAACTCTCTTCCTTGTCCATGTAGTTTCTTTCACCTGAAATTCCTGACCTTTCCTTGACGCCACCAGGTATTGGCAAAGGCCTGCTCCTCTTTTAAAATCATGAATATAAATATCATTCCTAGTAGAACCTTCTACCACTTATCCAACCAGAATTCATTGCTCTAAGCAGCTTCTACATACTTTTCTAAGTTTCTTTAGTCTCTTTAATAGTACTTAAGAGCATTTACCCACTGAATGCTACTGGTTTTGTCACATTCTCTTTACAGCTATGAGATGTATCATTAAAGGAATTAGTTGGACTCAAATCCCCAGTCCATCATTTACTAGCTCCATGACCTTGAACAAACTATGTAAATTCTTTTCACGTCAGTATTCCCAGCTACTACAAAGTGAGTCTGATGAAAGCATATACCTTATAGATATTTACAAGAATTAAATGAACCAATAATCATAAAGGAAACAAAATATTTTATGGTCCATAGTAATACTTAACAAATGTTAGCTAATGATATTAATTTCTATGGGTGTAGTAAGGGCTCAATAAATGTAAATTGAGCCCAGACTCACCTCCACCTCCATTCATCCCAAAGCTGTCATTAAAAAGTTCCTTCCAACATGGTCATCTCCAGTAAATTCTAACAATTTGTTCTTCAACTATTTCTTCATGAGAGTATTATTAACAGCAGAGGGGAAGTAGCAAAATAGAAAAAGACTAACTTAGAAGCAATGAAGAAATTCTCAATAAAATATTAGCAAATCAGAAATGGCATCATATAGAAAGACTTAAACCCCTTGACCAACTGTAGTTTATTAAAGTAATACAATGCTGTTTTAACATTAAAAATTTTAAATACACAAAAGAGGTCTCTTACTATTTCTAACACATCTGTAGTTACTTCCCCCACTGAAGTCTCAAAGTTGAGGTAGGTTGGAATCAACTTCTTCTACACTTCTGTAATGTTGATATTTTGACTTCCTTTCATGAATGACAGATGATCTTAATGACATCTAGACTGATGAATTCTTCCTGGGAGGCTTTGAATTCACCGTGCCCAGATCCATCAGAAAAATCACTATCTATGGCAGCTATAGACTTGTGAAATGGATTTCTGAAAGAATATGACTTGAAAGTCCAATGACTCCTTGCTCCAAGGGCTGCAGAATGGATGTTATATTAGTAGGAGTAAAAACATTAGTTTCCTTATACAGCTCCATCAGAGCTCTTGGGTGACCAGATGCATTGTCAATGGGCAGTAATATTATAAATAGAGTGAGTCTCTATACTGAGCAGTGATTCTCCAAAGCAAGCTTAAGATCTTTGGTAAGCCATATTGTAAATAAATGTGCTGTTCTCCAGGATTTTCTGCTGTTTCTAGAGCACAAGCAAAGTAGATTAGTGCTAGGATTTTCAGAATAGTAAATGAGCATTGGTCTCAAAGTCATCTGCTGCATTAGCCCCTAATAGGAGAGTCAGCCTGTCCTTAGAGGCTTTGAATCCAGACACTGACTTCTCCTTTCTAGGTATGCAATCTGATATCTTAGCCCCAAAGAAGACTTTCTATTTGTGTGTGTGTACATTGAAAATCTGTTGTCCTTTACGTTCATAAATTGGCTAACTGGTACAAGAGGCCCTAGCTTTTGGTCCACCTTAGCTCCAACATGCTTCCTTCATGAAGCTTAGTCATTTCTAGCTTTTGATTTAAGTGAGAGACATGCAACTCTTCCTTGCACCTAACACTTAGAGGCCACCGTAGGCCCTTTAATTGGCCTAATTTCAACATTGCTAAGTCTCAGGGAATAGGAAGTCCCAAGACATGGGGCAGCTATGGGGGAATGGATGAATGGTGGAGCAGTCAGGAAATATGCAACATGTATGAGTTAAGTTCTCTGAGTTCTGTGGGTACAGTTCCTGAACCAATTGCATTAGAAACATCAAAGATCACTTCTAATTGCAGGTTACCATGACAGACATAATAATCATTTAAAAACGTGAAACATCACGGGCATTTTCAAAATGTGACCCAGAGACATGAAGGGAGCACTTGATGCAGGGACGCCCCAAAACGGAATGTATGAAAAATGCAGTGTCTGCAAAACACAATAAAATGAAGCACAGTAAGTGGTGCTCTATCCACTTGTGCATTGCAACGTTAGATAATCTTTTTTTCTCAGAACATATTTAGACTAGCCTGTATTCGCTCATGTACTTTATTGGAAAAGAGTATACAATATAGAAAAGCAGTTCTTGTTTATAAAGCACTTTACTTGCTATCAGCCTTATAATAAAACATACTATCTACTCTGTTTTCAAGTGAGCAGGGTCATGTTGGTAGTAGGTGGTTCGTTACCTACTGCTTATTTGTGTACATTTGGATTGTACAGACAGAGTACCACAGTTGTTGTATTTCCCTAAACAAGTCTATGCTCCTTCTCTAAAGGAGAAGGTACTTCTCTAGTACCAGGTGCTAGTGGATGAAGCCTAGGTAAGAGATGTGAGGTCTAGTCCTCTTTTACCTTGACCCAAGTGCGTAAGTTTCAGGTTCCCCAGCTGTAACCTTGATTGTGACCTTAAAAACTAAAATTCAAAATCTGTTGCAACTTTTTCTTTTTTTACTTTTTAAGTATATTTGAATGCAACTTTAACTATATTAGTATCCAAACTTTTGGAAACCACTTACACTGTTATTATCGGCATTTCATGAGAAGGAATGATATTTACTTTAGTATCCTCTTACAAATGGGCCTGAGTTGAACATCAATCTCTCTTAAAATATTTCTCATGTTAAATGTAGACTTTGTGTCTCTACTTCTTTGCTTTAGCAGTAGCAGAATGTTCTTACTCTAAATATAAAATTATAAAAAACATAAGAAACAACATTTTCTTTAATTAGCTTCTTCCTCTGGGGGTTTTAAAAGAGGGGTTATGACTTGACAAAGATCCTTCCCATCTGTTCTTGTTTGTTTGCTTTTATTTTGACTTCCTTTCCTTGTCTTATCCAGTATCACAAGAATCATTAACATTTGTTTTCATCACTTGTTTTGGTTTCCTTTCCTCCACATGATTAAGACATTATGTTGAGAGAGACTCAGGGCTAATATATTTTACATTAACCAGAGATTCTTTAAGTAAATATTAAACTTCCTAGATATATGATCTTATACCTCTTCCCCCCACTATGTTAATATTCTCTTCAGCTCTGGGAGAGAGGAGAAATGTGCACATCCAACTGTTATCATGAAAACAGAAAACATCATTAGATTACAAGTGTTTGAATATAAGTTTTGAGCAGAAGACATTTTTAATAAAGCTACTTCCTAACAGGAAAAGCAATTTATTAAGCCCTTTGTGCCAAAGCCATGTTAGAGATCCTTGTGGATATTCATGAGGGAGTTCTATTCAAAACTGGAATATACATATGTATTTTTGCATATTATGTGATATTTTTCACTAGCATACTTCCTTGTTAATGATTTTGTATAATTTTCACATAGTGAATGAATTATATTTTTGCTGTCACCCAACTAAGCAATATGAAATTGTTCCAATTTCTATGCCAACTTCTCACATAAAATCTTGTTGTACGACATGATTGGTATCAAACAAACCACTAATTTTTAAAATAAATGATTAAACTATTCAGTACTCTAATTTTTTATATATGGAATAAAAGCTAGTCTTATGTCTGTCTACATGTTTTAAACATTTCAAAGAACTACATATAATAATGTATACAAAAGCGGTAAACTAAATAAATGAACATGAAACAAAACTAGAAATTTTGGGACAGAATCTTTATTTCTCTGTCTGAAAAATCTGTGTTTTCTATCTCAATAAGAAAAAATTAGGAGTAGAGCTTAAGACAGAAAATAAGTAATACATAGAATCCGTATACATAGTGGCTGGGATTTGATCAACTCTAATATTAAAATCTGAAATCCATTTTAAAAACAAGTTAAATTTTTGTTTAATTTATTGCCTGTATATCTGAATCTGCACAATTGCGAACAGCATGCGAATCTTCACACCTGCAATACACTACTCAGTGATCTAGATCCTTTCTTATACACCAAGTTAGAGCTGTAAGTATCAAATCATTATGAACTTTGAAACTATTAGGAATTTGTAATTTAAATAGTTTCTCTCAACCCCTACTCCCAAATGCTTTTAATTAGAACAGACTTTTTAATTAAGTACTCCCGAGCACAAAGTTGAGCTTGATGATTTCCCTGTCATATCAACCTCCCCTACAAAAGCAAACAATGATTGTGTTAAAGGAAACTATGTTCTCCGAAACAAGGCTGTAACAGTTCTAGTGATGCTTTGCGATTGTTGGAGTGTGGCTCTGCAGTCTAAAGGGAAACTCTACCCTAAGAAGACAGCAAAGATCAGAACCCGGAGGCCGTGAGGCATCACTGTGGGACATAGGACTCAGCCCCCACGGGTGTCAGCGACGTCAGAGACATCCTAATTCCTCCTCTGACAGTCCAGTTGCTTATTAGAGAGAAAGTGACATATAGCGGAATGATGTGAAAGTTGGGTTCACACAAAATAGCAAATTGCTACACTCCAATTGGTGATTCAGTGAAAACAGGACATTCAGCTGGTGCAGTGAGTCCCACCTGTAATCCTAGCACCCTGGGAGGCTGATGCTGGAGAGTTCCTTGAGTTCAGGAGTTGAGACCAGCCTGATAAAGACAGAGACCCACCCTATCTCTACTAAAAATAAAAAAAACTAGCCAGGTGTTAGGGTGTGCCCCTGTAGTCCCAGTTACTCGGGAAGCTAAGGCAGGAGGATCACTTGAACCAAAGAGTTTGAGGTTGCAGTGAGCCAAGATGATGCCATAGTACTCTACCTAGAGCCACAAAGGGAGACTCTGTCTCAAAAAATTAATTAAGTAATTAATCAATTAATTAAAGTACAAGAAATGAAAACGTATGACACCCTCTTTGAGCCTTAGTAATTTTATTTGTATAAGGCACTATTTTGTTGATTCAAAACAACAAAGTTGATACTTAAAATATATATATAGCACTGTGAACACAATAAGTGCTCAGATTTAGCTTTAATGACTATAATCATTGTTGCATTATTGCCAGGGTATTTGATCTTGTAAGTTAAGCTTTTATCCATTCACGATATCAGGGAATAATTGCTTGGTAAACCTGGTAAATTGGGAGCAGATAGGAAATGCATTTTGTCATTGGCCAATGTATGAAGAAATTAAAAAAAAGTCAAACAATGTGGGAACCGGAGGGCAGCTGTGAGATTACTAGTTAGGGGGTAAGAATGAAGTACAAAGAGCAACACTTAAAACAAAAAGTATGAACAAGCTCTCTGAATTTCTAGATGCAAATAGCATACCTTTGAATAACTGGGCGTCAGCCATGGAAACACTCCAGGGATTCCCACAATCTTGTTTTTGCAGCTCATTTTTGCAAGGCCTTCTGTATGGCCTCATGGCTTCTCTTGCCATTTGAAAAGTCATGAAAAGAAAGCGTATTGGAAGCGTTATTATACTCGTATAGCATAAAAACCTGGCACAGTTTGGATTATGGCCCCATATATCCTGCCTAGCACCTTTGCAATTCACTTTTTCTTTCAGGTAGTTTGTTATCAGATGCCTGAGACAGAACTGCAGCCCCGTAAGTAAGAGGCCTGTTGTTAGCTGTCTGGATACATCCACAGACAACTATTTACGGTGGGTTGCAGGGCCAATGTCATTTCTCCGGAAGAATATAAAAATTGTATTTCTACAGACTTTTAATTATTAACAAGTATGTTTCAATAAAGATGGCAAAGTTAACAATAATTGCTTTTAAAGCCAGGTGCCATCCATGAAGGAAGGGGGACAATCCTCTTCCAGAGTCTGGCTATCCCACTTGATTTTCTGCCTTCAGTTGATTCAAAAGCAGACAATAATTATTAATCATAGAGAAATACCTTCCCGTGGCAGGTGGGGTCTATTTTATAGCTGACATCTTTTATGCTTGACGCCTCCATCCGTTAGGATCATTTAGTTAAAATTCAATACAAGAGGTATTTATTAAAAGTGGAATTAAAATAGATTAGATACTGAGCATGTGAATGTAAGGTATATAATTTTTATAAATGTATTTTATATATGACCCTTGGTAAAAATGCTCACAAAATGATCACAACTGGTACATTTTAAAAATCAGTGAAGTTTTATTTTAAAATTTGCTTTCAAAAACACTTTAAAAATTCTAACTTGGTAATCATTTTTTATACATAGACACATTACCTAATTTCCTTTCTTCAAAAGTTTCATTTTGGGCCACATTAAAACCTTTAATGCTGACTCGGCGCCTGTAGCTCAGCGGCTGGGGCTCCAGCCACATACACCGGAGCTGGTGAGTTTGAAACCAGTCTGTCTGAGCCTGCCAAAAAACAATGACAACTACAACAACAAAATAGCCAGGCGTTGTGGCAGGCACCTCTAGTCCCAGCTACTTGGGAGGCTGAGGCAAAAGAATCACTGAAGCCCAAGAGTTTGAGATTGCTGTGAGCTGTGATGTCACAGCACTCTACCAAGGGCAGCATAATGAAACTCTGCCTCAAAACAAACAAACAAACAAAAAATCCCCCAAAACTTTTAATACCAGAATGAAGCATTCTCATTGTAATAAATACTACAGCAGAGATGGCTGCTGCTGCCATGGGTCTCACTATGTGGTAGGTTTACCTGATGTAACTTCAAAGCGAGATAAGTAATATGGAGTTAACTTTTAGTGTGCATGTTTTAGGGAATAAACAGTGGAGCTGTATTTGGAGAATTCAATAGGAGAGGGCAGAAGAATACATGGGGAGGGAGAGGCCACTTGGAAGAAAGGACAGGCCTGAATATTCCAGCACATTAAAAAGCTTAGTGGGTTATAGAATTGAAAGGAAGAAGTAGTCACTCATTGAAGGGAAAATGGTTAAAAAATAAGACGGGGGAGGAAAGCCATTACCAATTTATGTGTCTCCTTGTAGACCATGTTCGACCAGTATTGTAAATGTGGATCTTTTAAAACAGTTATTC
Organism: Arctocebus calabarensis; assembly: GCA_963573935.1. Classification (NCBI taxonomy): domain Eukaryota; kingdom Metazoa; phylum Chordata; class Mammalia; order Primates; family Lorisidae; genus Arctocebus; species Arctocebus calabarensis. The sequence continues at coordinate 16,728 of CAUYON010059654.1, read as the reverse complement.
ATAGTTAATGGATTATTTGCATATGTCCCCTCTTTGCTCCTACGTTCTCTCTACCTTGTATACTATAGACCTTACAGAAGATGAGAAAACTATTTTTTAAACCTTAATTGCTTTTCTTTAACATACGGAGATTTAACACATCCATAGTGAGCACTGAAATGTTAATTGCGAGGAAATTATTTTTCACAGGGTTTATAAAGGACCTAAGTTAATGGAATGTGAGTTTTTAGAGAAGTTGAGAAGGTCTGTCTTCTTGCTAACCCTAGGAAACATTGTGTACTTTTTAAAACTAGGAATAGGAATGATATGCTTGATATAACTGAATACATGATAGAAAGCATGGGATAATTGAAAAGAGAATAATTTACGGACTAAGAATTAGAAGAAAGCTTCTATAAAAGCATCATCTCTCTACCGCTTTGGTTATTTCTATATTCTCTATTACTAGATTTTAAAAAATTACCATTCCTTTATGTAGTGGAAACTATTAGAAGCAAAATCATTAAAAATGTCCATTTTTTAACCAGTTAGGAGTAAATATATAAAAAGGCTGACATTTTTAGTTTATTTATTTTTATAATATTAAGTTTTTTAGTCTTATTTACTAAGTGTGTAATTGAAACTCCTGCCAAGGTGAAACCAGGAATATTTGTTTATTAGTCCAATCATGTAATGTACGTGAAAAAGCATAGTTTTCTCCCACAGGTGAGTGTAATCACGCTAAGCAAACAGAAGACCAAATGCCATCCAAAAACAATGACTATTTCAAATGATGTTACATGGTACTGCTGCACGTATACTCAGGATGATATGCAAATTATATGGCTTTCATACTGACTTTGTTCAAGGCTTTCTGTCTTTTTATCACAGTGGTTACTGCTTAGCTATAGAAATATTTAGTATCAATGAGGAACTATAGTTGTGAACCAAAGGAAGTCAAACATGTTTAGACTAAGGAGATCAGCACAGCGGGAGCACGTCTTAAGTCATTGTCTCGTATTAGAGTTGAACTGGATTAATAATATGTTTTCATTGACTAACCTCATACCTTATACCCACAGGTATATGCTTATTATGGGAGCAGATCTTCACTGTGCCCATTGTATGTTCCAAATGTTAAGAATTACCGTGATATATGATTGCTGAACCGAAAAACAAAAAGTATTTAGAGGTTTTCGAGTCATTGCTAACATTATCATCAAAATAGAACTTGATTAAATTTTAGAGAGGCAGCTAGCATTGGACACAACCTCTTAGAAAACACACAGTCTGAGACTAATCTCAGGGACAATCCTGACCTTATTAAGAGAAAATGAGAAGTTTGGGATATTATTGGATCAATAATTTAAATATACTGTGAAACCTCCATAGCTGACCACCTTCCTACATTGACCAGCTCTGTATGTTGACTTTTTCATTGGAGTCTCTTGGGTGGTCAACTTACACAAGTTCTAGTGTATACATATTATGCAATGTGTACTCTGTGTAGATGGCATGGCACCTATCTCTGATTCATTAATTTGTTAAATGCATTGAGTGCGTGTCCAGTAGTTATCTACAGTTTTATGTTTTGCAGTTTCAGTGACCTGTTCATCAACTATGGATTAGAAATATGTATTGTATTCACATTACTTCTATTACATTATATTGTTATTATTTTATTAATATTTTATTAATATTATTTTATTATTTTATTTTATTATTAGTTATTACTGTCAAGCTCTTATTGTGCCTGATTTGTACATTAAACTTTATCATAGGTATATATGTGTAGAAAAACACAGTATATATAGGACATCGTACTACCTGGGGTTTCAGGCTTCCGAGGCTACCGAGGGGTGTAGAACGCACCTCCAGAGAAGACTGTTGGAATAAATCAATAAGCAAAACAAAGAGAGTTTTCTGTCATCCTGGAAGTAGTTTTACAACCCTATAAATTAAGCAAAGGTAAAACATGAGATAGGAATATGGAATTAGGGCACACTTAACATTTCTGTGAAGGAACATCTATAGTTGTAGGTTCCTTAATAATTATTATATTTACCATAGACTGTGTAAATGCACTTACTTAGCTTACTAGTGAATATGAGAGCTGTAGATATTTAGACCATCATTTGTATTTCCTGAATCCACTGAGTTATTTATGTTCCCATCCATTTTAGCTTTTCAAATTATCAGTTTGCAAACATTTTGTGTGGCAATATATACTTTTCAAAGTTCGAAAAGCTTTCTTTTTTGTGATTGTTTTACGTTCTGCTATAGGTGTTATAATTTAAAATTTTGACATATTTCACACAAAAGATCCCAAGTTTATCCCACTTCAAAAAGTGGACAGTGTAGAGGGTAATACATTTAAAGAACAGGCGTATGTTTTGTTTTAGATTTTTCATTTTCCATTTCTTATTTTTGCTTCATTCAAATGAGTTTTTCCACATGTCCAAGATCTGACTTCCTTTTCTTTTTCATACAGCGAGTGGTGTGTTTCTTCGTTGGTAATAAGTAATATACAATATTTGTATCTTAGCATTTACTTGTTGGCTTAATCTCACTTCAAAGGTAAAGGTTATAGTTCATTGATAGTGATGAAATAATTGACGTGGCTTTTATATATATAATAGTAACAAACGTGCTCAATAGATAAATTGCATGGTATATTTAACAACACTCAGGAGTAAGATGGGAGTTCAGTCTCTCCTGATGAAGATACACCTGAGTGCATCCAGAGAAAATTTGGTTCTGCAAGCTTGGAGGAAGTAATTGTTATTCAACAGAAATCAGCTAGCTTTGCATATCAGGAAAATACACACACATACTCTTATCAATTTTCTGAGTGCTCTGGAAATGATATCAAAATAGCAAATATATATTTATGAGAACTAGAAATGGTGTATTCCTTTCAATCATATGAACACAAAGTAATTATGAAATTAACTTTGAGTTTATGTGGAAAATGTTAACTTCCTAAGCTAGTGAAGATAGAATAAAACCCCAAATTTTGTTTTGGGCTACTGAGTTTTTATATCCATTTTTGTACCCCGAGTGCCATGCCATTAATTATCTTTATTGCTCATTTCTAGATGGAAGACTGTATTTGAAAACTACTGTCATGTACTGAATCTTTCCTGTTGAAGAAATCCATGTTAAAGAGCATTGCGGTCAGATGTTTGTCGTGGGAAAGTTCGGAAAAAAAATAAAGTCCTTTTGACGGGAACTTCCTCAATTTTGTGTATTATTGTTCTTTGAAAGTTAAGTATTCTACAAAAAAAAAATTCTCCATTGATTTTCACCCGTGGTTCATACCAGAGACCTGAGAATGTTTGTAAATGTCCAAGTATCAAACTTCTTACAGATAACTGCAACTTGCTGCTGGACACTTGTATACAGAGTCAAAGGCAGGTCTACATGAGACCTCGCTTCTTTTTTAATGGAATGAACCATTTTCCTCTCCTGAAAATTCTGTATCTGAGCACATCCAGAGACTCATATAGCAGTGGTTACCCAGACTTACTGAATTATGTCCTCCTGAAACCAGCAAGAACATTTGGAAATGAAAATGTAGGGGGCATAGAGGATTTTGAAAAAAATAAATAAAGAGTCATATTCTGTTACATTCAATTTTAAACTCTCTGATTGTGAGGTTTCTCCGATGATTTTATTTCACATACTTTCCAAAAGACCAACAAATGGATGTTGACAACCACCCAATGAAATAACATTCTGCATATCTGAAAAGAAGCATTGACTATAAGCCAAAAGGTGTCACTGAAAGTCTTTTTTTTTCCTTGAGAATAAAAAAATATATATATATAAATGTTAACATGTTTCCATTCCAAACTGGTAGTGGTATATAGAATTAAAGATAATAATGTTGCTTCTTATTCAAGCTGTTGGTCATATGTACAGTATATAAACATAAAACACACAAGGAAGGTATTATGTATGCAGTAGTATACTAGAGTTTAGGAAAATGAAAATTTTAGAAAATATGTTTTGTCACCCTGTTGGTCAGAAAGACGTCTTTCTGGTTTTAACGCATGCAGGCATGTAAATATTTGTCTGGAGTCACAGTATTAATGAATGAGATCCCAAGCATCTGGTGACATCGGAACTCTGTGTTAGCCACTTTTATTTGTATATTGAACCCTAGTTAGTGCCCCAAACAGCACTATTGATAATGGATTGTGGCTAAACAGTAAATCAAAACACCAGAAATATTTTTATATGTTAATGTCATATTATGTTAATGTTGCTGAAAATGAAACCTAACGAGCCCTTGATGTACCAGTCCAATATCATGTAGCACTGAGTGAAAAATAAAGTTTAAATGTGTTGTTCTTCCCACCCTGGTCAGAGGGAAAGGTGGCTACGTGTTATTTTCACTGTCTTTTTGAAAGTTACAGTATGTGTTTTCACTTTTGTGCAGATAACTGGAAGTAAAGCCGCAAACAGTGCTTATTACACACTAAAGTTACCTTCTCTTTGTTTTTACATGTCTGGAGTTAACACCTTTAAAGACTGATATGAATCAGTACAGTGACTGTACCTTTTATGATTTTTTTCTGTCATCTTAAAATCTTATGATCATAACATTATTTATTACCATAAAACAGCAAAATCTTAAATGTCTAAGAAAACTAGCTTAAAATGCTTAAAAATAGTTCCAATCGGGTATTAATTATTTGGTTAAGAAAAAAAAAATAACTTACTCATAGCACTAAGCTTCTATACCTTTTAGGTCTTCTTCTCAATACTGGAACATAATTCTTTTGTGTAGCTCACTATTAATCAGCTAAGTCCATTTTTAATTAAAAGGCTAAATGTACAATTCCTATTTTAGCTTGCTTTAAAAGGGAGCAATATTTTTATTTAAAGTATTGTTAGTAAACACCTTATAGAAACTTGGTTCCCTAAGTATAGTTTTTGCATAACCATCTTTTGTTGTTTGAACACAGGAGATTCTATTCCCTAGTTATGCGCATTTGTTCCTCTTTATGCAGTCTTTAAAGGATTTCAACACTTAAAATTGGATGGACTTGTGGCAAGCATTTGAATCATACATTTTTTGAAAGATTTTTAAAAAGCCAACAACCTACATATGTAGTAGAATCAGCCATTGCTCTGCTCCTGGCATAGAGTCACCTGTTAAGTGGGTTAAATAGTTTTAAAATACATACTTTCAAGAACTTTGAGAATGCTTTAGTGTTTGGTTTGACATAAAAGGAAATTTTAGCAAGTATTAAAGAAAAAAGCTATCAGCTGTATGTTAAGAGAGACTCTTACTAACATGTTGTAAATATTACAATTCATGAAATGTTATTGTTAAGTCTATAACTTAATTTTTCCCCCTTTTTAGTTATACAGGTTGGTTTAGAGATTTGTGTTTTGGCCTAAGCAAGTAAAATTGTGCCCATTTTATGGTTTCCATGCTTTTATAATCCTAAAAATTATTAATGTCTCTAGTTGTTCTATATTATAACCACATTTGCGCTCTATGCAAGCCCTTGGAACAGAACATACTCATCTTCATGTAGGACCTATGAAAATTGTCTATTTTTATCTATATATTTAAAGTTTTCTAAAAATGATAAAAGGTTATTACGAATTTTGTTGTACAAAATCTGTACAAAAATCTGTTTTTACATCATAATGCAAGAATTGGAAATTTTTCTATGGTAGCCTAGTTATTTGAGCCTGGTTTCAATGTGAGAACCACGTTTACTGTTATTGTATTTAATTTTCCTTTTCTTTTCAACAATCTCCTAATAAAACTGTCTGAAATCTCCCTGTGACTTTATTTACAGTTTGTCTTTATTAAATTTTGTGAAATGCATAGCATTGAAGGAATATTTACTTTCTAATGGGAGGCATCTAAAAACAACATAAGTCAGCTCTTTGCAATGCAAGGAGAACAATGCTCGATGATTTTATTTAACATGCAACTGCTTCTTTCTCTAATATGAATTACTGTGGTGAAAAACATCATAAAAGCACACTCTGTAGTTATTGTTTAACAAGCAGATTTTCCATATTTTGTTTCTTGCCAGCTAAGCAAACTGCCCACATATACATGATTTATTTATGTACATTTCCCAGTTTATGAAGCTGTTATTTGTACCTTTTTCCTTTATATTCTTATATTCCCATGATTCTTATTTCACAAAGCTTTGTGCTGAATAATGTAAAGTAGACACATTGATGGAACTAAATATATTATTCCCATATCTATGAGAGAGTAGAAATGTAACACGAACTTAGTGCCTTTCTTCTGATCTCTATCTTTGGAAAAAATGCCGTTAGAATCTGTGAACTTACAATATCATTTACTAAGATTTAAATATTTTAATCACTCAAAACATGCAGCATTTGAAGAAATACTGGGCTGCTGTCTCTCTGAATATTCTGAACAACCCCGAGAGGATGGAAAATGAATGTTTTCTGTCCTAAGAAACTATTTTAATGAATTCTTGAAATAGTATATTAATGGTTTAATTAAAGGTTTCCTAATGAAACCTAAGCAGTTTATTTGACCATTACAAATGCAATTTTGTCTTCGGTCATCATATGTTTATGTCAGTAAGCCCTATATTAGAATATCATACAATCTCCGAATGTTAGTGGAAGTCAGTGATAATCTAGGTTTTTCCCCATGTGTTTCCATTGAGACTAGTAAATTTAAAATTTGCACAAAAATCATTGGTTGCTAAAGGAGAGTATCTTATAGAAGTTGTAAAAATTGTGTTTTTAAAATATGTGAAATGGAGATGTTAATAGAATCAAAGCATTATTGTAAATGGCACTGTAAAGGTATCACTTTTCCTCACATGCAGCTTGGTGCTAACATTTACCTTTAACCTGTGCAATTGATACATAAAAGCTGAAGCGATCCTCATTTATTCATTGAAGCCGATTCATGAATAAAGCCTCTCTTCTGCATGAAGCATTGCAGTAGATCTTGTAATGACTAAACTTAAAAACATACTTGTCCCAAAGGAGCGTATAATGTGGTTGAAACAGAGAATCTTATTTCTAAGAGTATAGTTACATAATACTTTATCACTCAACACGTATACTTGTGTGTGTAATGGTTTAAAATTATTCAAACACATGAATTTCTAAATGCCGACTTAGTGATTTAGGTAATGAGTGACATTTTTAGTAGTAGCATCATTTACATTTACAAATTGATGAGCTGGAGATTTTGAGTTGTATTAGATCAGTTCGGAGTCCTCTGGTTGGATGTAAGAAAAACAAATTTCTGCAGGGTTAAAGAGCATGTGGAATTGGTTATTAGGACAGAGGGCTACATATACAACCCCAAGACAGGAGACAGTCAGCCCAAAAGGGTCAGATACCCTCTTCTGTTTCCACCTTTCTCCTGCTCTCAGCGACTCTGCTTCTTTTTGCTTTTGCTGCAGACACATTTGCTTCTCTTGTTCAGTTCTTGACTCCTCTCTTACACAGGAGCAAAAGACCCAGCCCACAGAAGTGAACAAATCATTCTCTCTCCTTCGTCCTAAGTCAGATTCCCTGAGAGTTCTGATTGCCTCAGGTTAGAGCACATGCCAGCAAGCTAAGGCCACCGTACCTTAGATGAGTTTAGGGAATTTTACAAACTATTGTGTCTAATTAAATTGGAATCTCTGGGGTTGAGGCGATGGCATCAGGACTTTTAAGTTCTTCAGGTGATTCTATTAAGCTAACTTTGAGGACTACTGTCTGGGAGGATGGGTAAGTATCACATTACAGAAAACAATTAGTGGGGCTTCTGCTGTGGGACTAGGAGATAGCTGGGGTGCATGAAGTGGCATTGTAAGCTGAGCAGATGGCATCAAAGCTAACTAAAAGTTTTGAAAAATCAGCTAAATATTTTTGAAAAGCAAATTTTAGCAGTGTGAACTTAATTATGCATTGAATAAAAATTTGCAATAGGAGTGCGATGATTTTTTTAAAAATAAAGTTATTGATAAATCTGACCTCGGCACCAACTTCCTAGGGAGGTAAAAATTCTATCTTGGTCAATATTGACATTTCTCTCCCTCTGCATGTTCTAAATGTTTTCCTCAGTTCATACAATTTAGGGACAGCCTTGGATTTTTATGCGTGGGATCCAGCCTCAGAGGAGTGGTCATTAACTAACTCTATTCTCAGAGACTCTCAAGGTTTGCGGAGCAAAAATTATAGTATGCTTTGGTTCCAAATGCAGACAAAGTAAGTATTTTACATAATTATAATAATATATAGGGGTATAAAGCCAAGTGAAAGGAGGTAATGGTTTTGTATGTTACTTACATGTCAGTAAGTAAACAGTGGTAAGTTTTACAAATAGGTAGAATGTAATGCATACTGTGACCACTAAAAATGCTATATTGATGTACACACTCAAAAATACTATAGATAAAACAGAATTCAGTGCTATACTGAGGTTAGCTTCTGGATAAGCAGTAAATATGTTTGGTAATTGATCCAGAGCTTTAAGCTACTTTGCTGGTAATTTCCAATTCTTTTTCAAGTATTTTGGCTGCTCAGTCATCAATGCTAATTGCATGACAAACTTCATTGATTGCATTAGGCTAGAGAAGAAGATAGGTTGGTTGATCTGTCTTTGCAACTGTGCATCCCTGCTTTTTATTTATCATGTGTCCTTTCAACGATATATTTCAAGCTGATAATTTAAAATGTAAGTAAGGACCTACATGGTAACTAGTCATTAAAAGTTGTTAATTTAGAAAATCTCATTATTGGCTTCTACCACAAGTGTGGAAACTTGGCGAAAATGTTGAGAAATAGCCTATCCCTCACAAACACATCTTGTAAAGAAAAAGGGGGCAGACATGGAAGCTTGTCCCTAAAACCCTAGCACTTTGGCAGGTGGAGCAGGAGTATCACTTGAGGCCAGGAATTTGACAGAGAGCAACATCATGAGATTGTGTCTCTACCCAAAATAGAAAAACTAGCCAGGCTTGGTGGCACATGCCTGTAATCCCAGATACCTGGAAGCAGAAGTATCAGTTGAGCCCAGGAGTTTGCGGTTACAGTGAGCTATGAGGAGGTCACTGTATGCCAACTCAGGCCACAAATTAAGACCCTGTGTCCAGCACAAAGAAAAGAAAAATAACAAAAGAAAAGAAAAAGGGGTGAGTTGGAGCTTTCAGATAAAACTATGTGGTTATCATGTGTCCAGGTGTTTATACTGAATAGTTTGTGGCTCCTTACATTAGTATTTTTTGATGCTTTTTCATACATGTATATACTTTAGATACTCTCCCCCCACCAACTCAGATAGCTATTGTTTTACTTAGGTACAAATAGGGGCCAAAAATATAGTGGGCAAAATGCAGGGAAAATGGGGACTGAAAACCCTGTTCTTGGCAAGAGAAAGCATCCCCAGAAAAGGGAAAAGCAATAATCTGAGCAACGTGGATTAAAAACAGTTTAGCTAGCTTACGTTTAAACTAACCATTAAATTACTTGTCTGGGAAGTTTCTGCTTTTATTGGAAGCCTGGCCTGTAAAGGATACAGCTTACAAACACCCCTACTGTGGGCTGTAAGCACTCAGAAGGCCAGTTTCTATAGCATGCTGACATTGCATCTTGCCATAAAATGTGGTGTTTACTTTATTAATGTATTTATTGAAATTTATTTACATTATAAAAATACTTTGAAAATATTTGAGATAACTCTAGATTCCAGGAACTTACAATAACTAACACAGAGACATCCCATGAGGTCTTCAGTCATTTCCCCTTTGGTAAAATTTTGCATAAATATAGTATAGGATCACAACCAGGAAATTTACAGTGATACTATCTACCAACCTTATTCAGCTATTACTTGTTTTGCAATCACTCAATTGTGTGTGGGTGTGTTTAGTTGTATACAATTTTGTGACATGATAGATTCAGAAGCTATGTGCAAGGCCTGGAAAGGAACATTAACCAAGCCAACCCCTGCAGTCAACAGTCAAAGCAAATACCCATTGTGGGAATTTGTACAATGGTCAGGGCAGAGATCAAGGGAACAGCTTGAGCTCTGAAATATGGACAGGAGAGCTTGTACCCTGATTGTGGAGGCAAATGCCTTCAGATGGAGATAGGGGGAAATTCCTCTTTTCAATCAATTCTTCAGAGAAAGATTGACACCACCACATCTGCTCCACAGAGAAACTAGAGGGGTGGAAATGCCCTTGAGGGGGCATTCCTCCCCCAAAGAACCTGTGTGCTGTGCGTGGCCACAAACAGGAGGCTGCCCACTCACAAGGCTCAGCTTTGAGATTTCTCAAGGCTGCCCAAACCCTTCAAGTTAATGTTATAGATAAAATAAGAACTAACAGCGGCACCTGTGGCTCATCGATTAGGGCTCCGGCCCCATATACCAAAGGTGGGGGATTCAAAGCCAGCCTCGGCTGAACTGCAAAACAGAAAAATAGCCTAGTGTTGTGGCGGGCGCCTGTAGTCCCAGCTACTCGAGAGGCTGAGGCAAGAGAATCGCCTTAGCCCAGGAACTGGAGGTTGCTGTGAGCTGTGATGCCACAGCACTCTACCAAGGGAGATAAAGTGAGACTCTGTCTCTACCAAAAAAAAAAAAAAAGGATAAGAACTAACATGCTTACTCGTAGAAACTGCTGACATTTTTGTTCCCTTCCTCTGTTTACTCCCCTCAGCTAAATAAGAAACTAGCTCGCAATAAAAGCTGGGTGGAATAAACATTCAGGGCCACTCTCTGAAGTCCCACAGCTAGCAGTGGTCCCCCGTACCCACCTTTGAAACCTACACACCTTTGAAAACTCTCTTCTGTGTCTTGTCTCCTTATCTCTTGCTGATTTTAACTTTATTTCCCCCCCCCCCATCAATCTCAGCTGGTTCCACAGCTCTTAAATGACCCTGTCCCCGGGGCAGAACCCAGGCAGGAAAGGATCTTGGGAAATGAAATTCTCTGCTATATGTGACAGAACAGGGCAAACGCAGAAACAGTAAACGATGAAACACGATGAAGCAGTAAATGGGCAAATGATCTAATAGCACAATGTGTTTTCAAGGAGATAGGTAAAGGGCGGAGAGAAAAATTTTAATTGCCCAATATTAATAGAATTTAGAATCTAGATCTAATAGCTCTTTAAAGATGACTATGTGTGAGATTCTCTGGGGCATCTTTCACTTGAAGTTGCCTGAATGCAAACAAATGCACCTCCATTTAGATTGGTCACCTGGCACTCTCCATTCATAGTATTCAGCACTAGGTCCAGCTGCCTTTTGTTCATTATTGCATCTGTGCTTCCCATAGTACACACTCAGGCATTCTTCTGACTAACACCATGCAGCAAACTGTCTTTGTACCTTTGTAAGAGACCCAGATCCATGAAAAATTCAAACATGAGATGAACATTAGTCCTCTGTGTCTCCTAACCTCTATAGGACAAACATCAGGTTGTCTGAGTGAGGTTCACTAGACTTTTGAAAAAAAGACTAGTCCTCCAAAACACCCAGCTTGTGTGTGTGTTGGAGGACTCTAAACTAAAAGGGACTTACAGCTCTCACCCACAACCATCATCTCACCTCTAGTTCTTTACCTTACATCTTAAACTTGTTTTACAATCTGGAGGTGGATGAATAGTCAAAGTCACAAAATTAATTTCTATATACCCATTAACAAGTTCTGCATGCTGATATTGCATCGTGCCATGATACGTAGCATCTATTTTGTTAATTTATTTATCATGTATTTAAATTATAGAAACACTTTTGAAATATTTGAGATAATTCTAGATTCTGGTCACTTACAAGCAATAACACAGAGACAGCCAATGAAGCCTTCAGTCGTTTCCTTTGGGTAAAATTTTACATAAATATAGTACAGCATCACAACAATATAGTACAGTATCACATTGATACGATCTACCAACCTTATTTAGCTGTTACTTATTTTACAGTCACTCAATTAGGTGTGTAAGTGTGTTTACTTTTACACAGTTTTATAACATGATTTATTCATGACCTTCACCACAGTTACGATTCAGAACAGTGTCATCACAAGGAACCTTAAAGTTACATTTTTATAGCCACAGCCACCAACCTCTCTCTCTGACTTTCTTAATACTGGCTAATGGCTATTTTGTTTTCTGTCTTTATAATTAGTCTTTTTAAGAAGGTTATATTAATGGATTCATACAGTATGAAACTTGGAAATTGGCTTCTTAACAAAGTATAATAATGCTCTGGATAGCCACACAGTTGTTACACTCATCAGTTCATTCCTTTTATTGCTGAATATTACTCCATGGCATGGATGTACCACATTTTGTTTGGCTATTTACTGGTTGAAGGACATTGGAATGTTTACAGGCTGTGGTTATTATGAATAATACTGTTTCACATATTTATTCAACAATGTCTGAGTGATCCACGGAAGACAGAGCTCAGTTCTTCACACAGCCTCTTCCTGTCTACTTGATACAGGTGGATGCTCAGTCTCCCTCTGGGCCCCAGTGAAAGGACTCAGGTGCGCTATGAATCTAAGTAGTCGCTAGCCCTGAGTTGCACTGCCTCATTAAGCCCTAGTGCTCCTAAGAAATGCAGAGGGCCCAGTTTGCTCCCACCAGCAAAGCAAAAAATAAATAAATAAATAAATAAAATAACAAAAGATTGGTTTGTCCCTGGATGTCCACAGTGTGATCAGAGCCTACCTCCAGCTTCTGCTGACAGGATGTTGGTGTTGGGCAAGGTGGCCTTGGGTGGAAGATCAACTTCTCACTTTCCCATTCAGACCCTCCTGAAATGTGAAATGTGAGGTGGCTTTGGGAAGTGGTTTTTCCTTTAATTTTTGCCTATAATTGGGTATGTCCAAAAGTTTCTCTGTTTTGCTATCCCACAATTTAACTGGTCTTTTGGATAGAGGAGAAGAATTTGGAGAATTTTATGTTTGCATCACTCTGTGCTTTTGGCTTAGAGACCTCTGCAAGGCTCTGTCTGAGTATGGGGGAAGCAGTGAGGAAACCCAGAGAACTCACCTCAGCATCATTCCTCAAGGCTCAAGCGCCCTAGTTGTCCTCATTCTTTTCTCCTTTCAGAGACTCTCTTTCCGTTTGTTTATTGTCATTGGTCCACAGTTTTAGTTGTAAAAGGAAGGATCTGGGAAAAATAGGGCTATTCTCTTGGCCAGAGCAAGAAACAAAAATGACTCCCCAGGTTTGCATTATTTTTTTTAACCATTCTTATTTAATTTAATTTTGTTTTGTTTTGTTATTGTCATAACAGAAGAGCAGAACTTGCTAAGAAAATCATTTGAAGAAATAATGCAGAGATCTACATAGAATTTGTAAGATATCTACATGGATGTTATAGTAAAATATACATTTCTATAATAGCAAAATTTTACAGAGTGGATTGAATATGAATTTGTAATTAATGTGTAGACATGTTTTTATTATGAACTACTTCAAAGCCATACAAAATGTGAAAGACTCGGGCAGCACCTGTGGCTCAAAGGAGTAGGGCGCCAGCCCCATATACCAGAGGTGGAGGGTTCAAACCTAGCCCCAGCCAAAAAACTGCAAAAAAAAGAAAGAAAATGTTAAAGACTCATATCCTTTGCCTAGGACCACCAATTGTTACTATTTTGCCCCATATACTCCTTACCCCTCTGAGAATTTGTAAAAACCCATGAGTTATTTTTCTAAAAAAAATGCATTATAATGCATTTAACATTATTTTTTATGTTAAATGCCCCAAATTTGACCAACAGGACCCCTTCAAGTTGGCTTCTGTGTCCTTTCAACTTACCTCCATTCATTCTTTCGTTTCAGAATATTATGGGGTTATGCAAATTTTAGTTACATAGCTTACTTTTATCTGTTAATTCTTAAGCACTTACTTGCTTTGAGGTTCAAGAAGATGTACTAAACTCAGCTGCTTCTTTAACTGTTGAACTTTTGGAACTTCAGCAGAAGCTAAGTGGTATAATTCCATATTACATATAGTCACTTTTAAAAGTTCAGACTGAATATCTGCTTCCAGAGATTCATTGATTTTCATTTATTTCTACCATCTTAATTATTTCTATTTATTCTAATTTTTCAGAGATTCTTTTCATTTATTCATTGTTTTATAAAGGGTATGATTCTTCATTCCATTTTTCTTCCTATAATAGTTTGGAAATTACATGCTTTATTTTTCACACTCTATTTCTATTTTATTAGTGGTTATTCTCAGAATCATCAACGATTTACCTAATTTAGCAAAATGTATAATATTTCAACCCTTCCAAAATATACTAAGCCCTTGAAATGCCTTCATTTACTCATTTTACTTTCTTAGATGCTTTTTTGTTTATAATTTTTTTTCACTTGTTGGTCAGTTATTCTTTGTGTATAATGACATCATTATTTATATTCCTTATTATTTCTCCAACTTCTTGCATCATACTATTGTTTCTGAAGAATGTCTCCAAAACTTCTTCTTTTAATGGGTTTCCACAAGGAGTAAGACACTTTTTATTTGTCTTAAAATATCTTTATTTTTTTCTCTTCTTTGGAAGAAAAAAACAGTTTGCTCAGTGTACAATTCTAGGTTGTCAGTAATTTTCTCTTAGAAATCTATGTATGTTTCACTGGCTTTTAGCACCTATCAGTATTATTGAAAGGTATTTTAAATGTTATTCTTCATAGATAATTGGTCTTTTATCTCTGAATTTTTTAATAAGTCCTAATTGTCTTTGGTGTTTTGTAGTTTGAAAATGATGTCTGCTATTAGTTTTTGAAAGTATGGGCTTCCCAATAGTTAAGGAGATCTTTGTCTTCAATATTATCTCCTAAAATTATACCTGCGTCTATTTCTTATAATGGTTACAAAGTTTTACAATTCTAATTTAGTTCTGTGTTAGACATCCCTCATTCCTATCTTTGTCTTGTTAACCCCTTTTACTCCTAATTTTAAACTAGATCAGGTTTCAACTTCTCAGGAATTCTATTGACTATTCTTTGTATCTAACTTATTCCAAAAAGGTCCTTGACTCTCTCACAGAAATATGACTATGATTACATCTAAAATTTATTGATAATGGTTTTTATCTGATTTATTTTCTTTTCAATATGAATCTTTGATGAAACAAATTATATTCTTTAATTATTATGTATGCTGGTGACTCCAGCTTTGTGAATTATTTCTAGTAGTTGATTAAGACATGTTTGCTAAAAGTATTATGAAATTATAAACTAATTGTGTTAGTTCAAAAGCCTTGTGTTCAAGTTTTGAAATTCTTCTGTTTGGTCAAGTCTATTGTTCAAAACTCCATTGTATTTTGAAATTCTGTAAATCATGTTTTCATTTTCAAAAGTTCTGATATATTTTTCTTATATTATCTACATTATCTATATATTTAGTGCATGTTTTATTCATTCAATTTTTTCTTTCTTTGTGTTAATTTTCAACTTTCTCATCAATCCCACTGATTTTACTTGTGATCGATACTCTGAATTCCATATCTGACATTTCAACAATTTCCTTTTAGTTGGAGTCCATTGATGGAGAGCTACTATGATCTTTTCAGTATGTAAAAACATCCTGTTTCTTTAATATTGCCAAAGTTCTTATGCTGGTTCCTTCTCATCTGGTATCTCTTCTCTTAGCTCAAAATAGAAAGCTTTGCAATAAACCCATCTTCCGCTCCTAGGAACTCTGTTGCTTAGTGAAGAGACGGAGAGGAACCAGGATGGCATGCTTGAGTTCTAGTCTAAAAGATTAACTAGACAGGGATGGCAATATCCTCTGTGAAACTTTGACACTGCTGCTCTCCTGTTTCTCTCCATTCCCCTGGGTTATCACAGGCAGGTCAGGTACAGCAGGCATATGGCAGGTGGGTGACAGGTAGTTGACGTAGGTGGCCAGGTGTTCACCCTTCCCAGATCCACTTGCTGTGAAAAATATAAATTTAAAATACTGCTAAATTGAAAAACCTCTTATTAACAATTATACTGGATAATGGGTGGAGATAATTTGGCATGCCATTTTTCCTGGTAAAAATAATACAATATACCTACAATAAATGATCTCCATTTACATTTTCCTTTCAAGTATTTGGTAGATTTGACATTCCTTTTGTGGTAGCACTGATTATGAAACTCAAATCAATCATAGCAACAATTACATTTAATCAATTCAGATATGGACATATGAACAGATTTAGATAATAAATGCTAAACAAGGAAATATTTTGGTTTGGAAGTGACACTATTCAAACAGTGGTTTAAAAAATATAGTTATGTCTTACTCAAATAGGTAGAAAGTAAGAAGGGAGGAGGTATATTATATTTCACACATTCATTTAGGAAAATGGGCAAGCACAAGCCATTTTATCACCAAATGAGTTTTCAATGTAGCTTCAAAGTCAAAATCCATCGGTATAAAAGAGAATATGAAGAATAATACCAGAGGTGTCAATGGGTCAGGGCTACGAGTATCACATTTCAACTCAGTCATATGCTCTTACATAGTTGTGGTTGACCAGTTAAAACTTATCTATAACCAGGGTGGTGCCTGTGGCTCAAAGGAGTAGGGAGCCAACCCCATATGCTGGAGGTGGCGGGTTCAAAACCAGCCCCAGGGGGAGGAGCCAAGATGGCGGTCTGTAGCCAGCTTTCTGCAGACGCTCCTGTCCAGAAGGAGAGTTAAAGGACAGAAATTTGGCGAGAAAGCCAACGGTTTGGAGCTGAGCCAAGAGACAAGGTCGAGGAACAC